>JAGKTI010008398.1:1081-14316 GCA_018397915.1 Birgus latro
GAGAGAGAGAGAGAGAGAGAGAGTGAGAGAGAGAGAGAGAGTAACTAGGGTGTTGTCATCAGAGAGTCGCCTTGGGGTGTTTCAACCATCGCCACGGTGGTGGACTCATTAGTTAAGACAAGGCTTAGGTACTTGGTCACGGGTCCACCCCCACTTGCCCTGTCTCACTATATATACTACCTCACTCTACCTAACTCTGCATCACCTCATTAGTTCGCCCTACCTCACCCTACCTCTACCCCACTCTTTTCTGTATAGTACATTCTACTTACCTTACTCTACCTGCATGCTCAACTCATTATTTTTCCTCACTGTTTCTGAAGCTATACAATATATCCACATTCTGTCTCACTATGTACCTTGTTATCTCACTCTTCCTCACACGATTGAGTACCCTTACCTTGCAATACCTCACTCTACCTTACCTTACCTCTACCTCACCCTATGCAGTGCCTCATACTTACCTAACTCCACCATGCTCTCTACTTTTTCTGACCTAAATTTATCCCTCTCGACTTTTACCCCCTCTTTCTGCCCTCTCCTTAAGTCCTCTGTCCCACTGTATGCCTTCTTTTTACCTCACTCTACCCCTGTCTACCTTTGTCTCACTCTTTTTTCCCCTCATTCTGCCTCATTCTGTACTCCCACATTGACTACATCTCTGCCTCATTCTATGCCTCCCTCCTCCAGTCTAAACTTCATCCTCATATTGGAGGTAAATGCTGCGTCTCTGTCTGTCTGTCTGTCTGTCTGTCTCTCTCTCTCTCTCTCTCTCTCTCTCTCTCTCTTTCAATAGGACATACTATTAGATCGAGGATATTTAGGACATTTTTTTTTCTTTTTTTAGTTGAAAGTCATATAAGTCTGATGAGAGAGGATTAATGTTCCTTACTGTAACAACACACAGACTACAGTGCTACATTACGTGGTTCCGCGAAATGAAAATATCACCATTAATCAACGTAATCCATATTCTCACCTAAAGATGGAGTGAGGAAGGATCTAGGAAAATGAAAAAAGAAAACAAGAGAGTTGGAGAACAATCAATAGCATGGAAAGAACAGTGAAAACAGACTGAAAGAAAAGCTTTTTATAATAACTGCCGATATGAAGAACAACAAGAGCATCCCGACACAAAACAGATGGGAAAAAAATGTAAAAAAAAAAAATAAAACAAAACAAAGACACTTACTTTCTCTCCACGCAGCAGCATCTACAATACACATGACTTCCTGAAAAGAAGAATGGAAAATCAGTTCATTCTTCATATCGTATAACTTTATAAAAAATTTCTTCCTATCACCAGATGTCTTATTTTTCCTTTCGTTTTTCTTTCTTCCTAGAAGGGAGATATAACCTTCATCACTTCCCTTAATGCGAGAGATCTTAAATTTAACAAAAAAAGAAAAAAAGGGAAAAAAAATCGTCTGTTGATACCAAATATGGAACAATACAATTCATCATCACAGTGTAGAGGTTAATTAAGAAAATGTTATTAATTTACAAGAATCGGAGTGAAGGAATTAAATTTCTCTTGCACGACCTTCATGCAAACTATGTTGATGATAAAGGATACAAATGAATTTACAATGTTTCATCCATCGGTCATCCAATCCTTTACTGTCCCTTCAGGAGCGTAGAGACCTGGTGCTAGTCTACTCAGTCCTGACGTTTAAATCAAGGGTGACCAACCTTACTCTCCTCTGAGTGGCATTATTTGAGCAATAAACCTCAACCATCCATCAGATGGTAACCAGTACAGTCTCCATCTGGGTGAAGCACCTTAACCCACTAGACCATCAGGTGCCATTTGGTTATATGGATACAATCCAATGTAGCAAATGGTTTCCAGGGTTACAGGCAACCATTTGGTTTGTCACTCAGTGTCGAATCACCTGAAGTACAGCACTATATCGAGTGAGGGGATGATGGGCGCCGACACTTACCACAAATATGGGAAATACATCGCTTAGGACGAAGCGACAGAAAGCCATCTAAACTAAATGGAACAGAAGCCTAAAGACATCCATAACAATGAAAGGGTGAATGTACAGTATCCCGCTACCAAAAGCGCTGTGTAACGCGACATGCAGGCTGACAACACCTAATGCCTAAAACTGTTCCGGAAATTGCCACTAGAAATTTGGGGTTTGGATACGTCTTCGCCCTCTCAGCTTTAACCCCTTCAATCTGATGGCCTATTTTCATATTATACTTGTTATCTCCAAGCAATATCATTCAGCTTTAGGTGGACTCTTTTAAATGAAGGAGTTAGAGACAGCCTTCATTAAAGCCCTCACTACAATAGAGCACCCCAAAGATTAATAAAAACGGCTAGAGGTAGCAAGAATAAATTAGTAAAATATATCAACACTCTTCCACCTACTGTGCCACATATCCTCCACCTACTCTCATTCCCCTTTCAGTGTTCATCCAGCTCTATCTTTTTTTTGTTTTTCTTTTTTCTTTTTCCTTTTCTATCCTACAGAGTGGTTGGTGCGAGGAGAAAAGGGTTGGTCGATAAGAGACAGAAGATGACACAGAAAATATTGGTAGCGAGCAATTCTGTGACGAAAGTTCTCATTCACACTTTACCCTCACCCCTCACCCCAGCCTTCTCGCCTTCCTTCCACTCCAACACTCCTCTCTCCCACTCCACCGCACTCGTTATCTCTCATCACCTCCACCCAACCTAAACCTTTTTTTGTTGTTTACTCTCTGTCCCTCTTTTCCGCTTCTTTTTCTTTTTTCTCTCTCTAACCCTTTTACATCGACATTCCTCCTCTCCCTTATTCACTCTCACTCTTTCCCTCCTCCCTCATTTTACTGCATTTTTGCATCCTATCTCCTTATTTCCATTCATCTGTCCTTCTCCATTTCCTTCTCTCCCATCCTTTTCACCATTCATTCCAACCCAAGCACTCTTCATGCATCATCCCCTTCTCATTCCCTCTCCCTCCTATTTCTCCACTCCCTTCTTACCCCCCTCCTCACTCCCCATTCTTTCACCATTCACTCCAGTCCATCATCTTTTCATTCACTCCCCTCTTCTCACGAACTTCATCCCTCCCCCTCTCGGACCATGCATTCCTCACCTCTTATCACCTTTAAAACTAACTCCAATCTATTCTTGATCACCTTTCCTCCTTTTTCTTAAACCCCTTTTCCTCCCTCTCTCTCTTTCTCCATGTCCTTCCTCCTTCCCCCTCTCACACTGCACCCCTCACCTCCTGCCCCTCCCACCATTCACTCCACCCGAACCTCTTCTCATTCACTTCCCCCCGCCTAACTTTTCTTCATTCCCTCCCTAACTACCCCTCTCCCCCCACCCAACGTGTCACATGGTTCATTTCCGGAGGGCGACGTCGCAGGGAAGTCGAGGCGAGGTGACCCTGAGGCAGTGATAGCGGTGGTGTTGGGGGTGAGAGGGGAGGAGGGGAAGAGAGGAAAGAGGGACTAGTATGTGCAGAGGGGAAAAGGGAAGAAGAGTGAAAAACAGGGAGGAAAAAGATGAAGAGGAACGCATAGATGTAGCGGGATTCAAGGCGAATAAAGAAAGAGAAGTCAGAGGAAGGGAGGAGAACGAAGAAAGAAGCCAAGAGGTAAGGAAAAGCAGAAGGATGAAGGAAAGAGGAGTTAGACGTGAGAGGAGCTGAGAAGAGGAGGAGGGGGGATGCAGGCAGACAAGGAGAAACGGGAGGAAGAAGGAAAGTAAAAGGATGTGGTGGAACAGTTAGGATGAACAGAGGTAGAGGCTGTACAAGGGAGAGGAATGAAAAGTAGGGAGGAACGGTGGAGAACAAGAAGAGAATGCTAATGTAGGGAAGGGTAAGGAGAAGAAGGAAGAAAGAGTCTGAGGTTTATGAATATGGATGTAGAGTTTTATGTTTCTTATCTAACACTGTGATGAATGGTTGTTCCTCAGAATCTTAGGACATTTCTTTTCCATACTATTAAGATCCAGCCTTCCACGAACCATACCACTCGTACTTCTTATCGTGTTCCTCCACCCTAATCTTAGGTTAGCATTCTGGTGAATTTAGCAGGTTTTCCAGCAACTCTTCCGTGGCTGTTAATATGAATCTTACACCTCAGTATCTTGCATGGTACCGTCGACAACAAAAATCGCTCTTAGTTTTCCCGAGTGATATGGGCCTGCGGTATGGAAATATTGTTTGGCAAAGAGTTAATGGATGTGCTTGAAACAACCGTGCATAATTATTAGTATAGACTGGCTTAAAATAAACTACTTCATGTAAAAGACTGGTAGCCTTATGTATGGAAACATGAAGCGAATTTCGGTTGTCGACAGTATTTTAGTTTTGGTATAACCGACACAAACTGCATGAAAAATTTGCAAGAAAATGCTAACTCGTCAAATCCAGAAAAAAAAAACACTGGTAAGGAAGTGGTTCTAGAGAGCCTCCTTGACTAACAAGAATATGGGTCTTGGTCTAACTATTTCTTTGAAGCACCACGCCCTCCAAGCTAACCTCTGAGACTTATCGAAGTGAAGAAGTTAGAAGTAGTCTCAGTTAACATCTTCACTGGAAACGTCTTCCCAAAGTTTTAAAAAATTGTCTTGCAGTAAGAAGACTAAATTCATCAAGGTGTCACAACAACAAAAGGGTTAAGAGTGGCTAACAGAAGTGAAAACATACTAATGACATAACATCAGTGACTGTCTGGAAATACTAGTAGCATAAAAAAAAAAAACGAAAAACAATTACTCGCACCTCGGAATCGTCTAACCTAGGAGACTAAAGCTCAAAACAAAGCAGAGGAGAGCGGCAAGAAAGAAAAAAAGAAATGAAAAAGGAAAAGTAAAGGAAAAAAGAAAAGGCGAAGAGGCAAGAAGAGGACTTGCAGAAAGGAAGACGGGCAGCAGACCACATTAAAAGGAGGTTAAGGAAGGCAAAAAGGTAGTGTGCTGGGAAAAATAGGAAAGAGGGACAATAGGCTACGAGAAAAAAGGAAATGACAGTAAACAAGACACAAAGGAGAGACGATAATCAAGAAACAGACGGAGGATAGTAAATAAAAAGGGAGGAGAAAATGGGGGGAGGGACAGGAAGGAAAAAAGGAAAGCGAGTAGGAAGATTAAAGGGATAGTAAGTTAGTAATATAAGTAATATGGAAGGGACATCAAACAAAAGAAAAATTAGGAAAAATGAATTAGAATAAACAGAAGAAAAAGACAGTGAGCATCACAAAAGAGAGTTATTATAAAAAAAGAAAAACACAGCAAGAAAAAGAAGAGAGCGTCTAGAAAAAAAAAGAGGTGAGTGGCAGCAAGCAAAAAGAAAAGGTAAGGAAGGCTAATTACAAGAAAGAGGTGGAACACGAAGCGATAATTAAAGCGAAGGGGGAAATGACTGTAAACATGAAAGGAAAACGAGGAGAATAAAGCTAGATGGAAGGGAAAATTAGCAGCCAAGAAAAAAGTTAGTAAGACGAGGGGATCAAACAAGAAAGTGAAAAAGGGGCTGGAAGGCAGAAATGAAGAGGAAGGAAGAGGAAAATGAAAAAAAAAAATAGCACGCGCGAAGAAAAAAGGTAACAGTCAGCTCGAAAAAAAAATGAACAGACAGCAAGAAAAAGGGGGATGGATGAACAGCAAAAATAAATAAAAAAAAGATAAATTAATAAAGGAAGTATAAAAGGAGGGAAGAGCAAGGAAGAAGAAAAGAGGGAGGAGCAACAAATAAGAAAAAGGGGAGAGATGAACAAAAAGCAAGAAAAAAATGGAGGGAGGAACGGAAAGTATGAAAAAGGAAGGGAGGAAGAACAAGCTAGGAAAAACGAGGGAAGAACAGCAAACAGGAAAAAAGGGAGGGAGCAACAGCTGGCAAGAAAAAAAGGAGAGAGGGACAGCAAAGAAGGAAAAAAAAGGTGGAAGAGACAGCAAACAAAATATAGAGAAAGGAGGAACAGAGAGCAAGTAAAAAAAAGAGGAAGGAACAACAAGAAAGAATAAAGGAGGGAGGATCAGAAAGCAAGGCAAAGGGAAGCAGGAGGAGCAAGCAAGAAAAAAGGAAGGCAGGAAAAGCAGACAAGAAAAAAGGGAGGGAAGAAGAGCAAGCCAAAATCCTAAGCTGATGGTAAAGGATCCGCCAGAGCTGTTCATAGAGAGCGAGAGGCTTTGTAATCTCACTGATGGAGGATATCCCTTGAGCCCTTCTCCGCTCTCAGGGAAGAATTAGCAAAGCACTTCCTCCCTTTTCTCGGTTCCTTTAGTCGGATTTATTGACCAGAAGAAGAGAGTACCTAAGATAGCTCCTGTCAGAGTATTAAAATAATTCTTGGGAGAAAATACTGCAAGCAAAGTGCGCTTTCCCCTTCGTCTGTCACTCTGGTTGTATTTACTGGTTGGAAAAGTGTGTTGGAAAAGGTTTCTTTTAGAATCTTGAAGACATTTCCTGAAAGAAGTAGAGTGGTGTCTCCCCTTAGTAATTTTCATTGTTTAGTTACATTTGACATGTGGAAAGAGTACTAAAGACGTCTATTGCAGTAATTAGTAATGCATTATCTCCTCCGTCTGTTATTTATCTATTAAGGAGTGTTATGTACTTTGATTTGATGTATAAACCACAGGAAAAGAGTGCTGAAGAAATCTAATGGAAAAGTTATCAGAGTATCTTCTTCCATTCGTTAGTTGCTTGTTTGGGATCATTTGTCAGAAGAAAAGAGTAGCCTAATTAGAAAATTGGCCAGAAATCTTTTTCTCTTTTCCTGCAAAAGGTAGCAAAGAACCCAGGGGCTTTTTCTTTTTTTTTCACATGGGAGAATTTGGCACGTACTTTAAAATCTATTTCGGGAAAATTAATCTTTTCCATGAGGTGAATGAAGTTGTGTGTACTATTTAGGTTAATACAAGACAATTTTGTTTATCTGGGGGAAATTTAGAGGTCAGGAAGTTAACCTCATCAGCTTGAGGACGTGTACGTTGCATATCTTTGGATAACATTTTTTTTTTTTTAATAGAAAATTCGTCTTTGAACTGCACGGGTAAGAAACATACAGTGGTATTATCAACTTTCCTATGATGACTCTCTTATTTCATCCACGCTACGTCCAAAAAAAATTATTTAGCTTTGAGGAGGCTTATCGAGCAGGAGATAGATACAGTATTCATTAACACCTTCACTACTACGATACTCTCCCAGTCTTCAATAAGCTCATCTGGTAATGGCAATGAAAAAAAAATCAATTAATCCCTCGGCAGAATGAGATACTTTAGCAGAAGGATGTCTTCATTATTCTCATTCATGATAAGCGTTTTCCTTTAACCTTATAAGAGACGTCCTCGGCCCTGTAAGGGTTGACATTCATCACTGTGCTGTATTATTTTTTCTGTAATTTTCTCTATATGCTGATCATTTTAGTCAGCCTAACAGAAACTTTCCAAACTGGGTGGGGGAGAGGGTTGATAAGTCTCCATTAGCCGCTTCACGAGTAGGGGGTTCTCCCAAGTTGATAAAGTTCAGCTGGAAGTGTCAAGAGCAAAAAGAATAATAACAAAAATAAAGTAATATAAATAAAGAAAAAAAAAAGGAACACCCTTTCCCTTCTATCAGGTGAACGCCTCTGTCACTTTATTCTGGTTAACGCTGAATGATTTCTTTAACATCTTCAGCCCAGCGATATTTCTTAGTTTTATCTTGCTAAATTCACTTGATTGTGCTTAGTTTGAAGGAGACTTTCAGAACAGGAGGCGTTAGATACAGCTTTAATCAGCACCTACAGTAACAGAGATCCTTCGTAAGTTGGGTGAAGTAGTCTGGCGGTAGGAAGAACGAAATAAATTATGCCTCACCGTATTGATGTGGTTAACCTTGTAAGGGACGTCCTCAGGCTGAAGGCACCAAGGTACTTCCGCTAATGAACTCCCGCTGAAATCAGGAGTATGGGTAGCAAACACACACACACACACACACACACACACACACAAACACACACACACACACACACACACACACACACAAACACACACACACACACACACACACACACACAAACACACACACACACACACACACACACACACAAACACACACACACACACACACACACACACACAAACACACACACACACACACACACACACACACAAACACACACACACACACACACACACACACAGACACACACACANCTAACCGTGTCGGAAAGAGAATACGCCTGCCTCCATTTAAGTGATTGCATTAAACCATTTCGAGATAAATTCCGTTGCCTATTATGCTGAGAATCAGGTAATTATCGCCTCATTCCGACACGAGGCAGTAAAGCTGAGAGTGAATGCGATAACCCAGTGTTTTGAACGGGACAATTACTGCTGGAAACGTCATGGAAGCCTGTCAGTCCGGAGGGGGCGCTAAAAAGTGCCCTCCCTTTTTTTCTTTTTTCATTTTTTTTGTCCATCCCCACTTCCTCTTTTTTTGCGCATCCTCCCCTCCCTCCCTCTGTCTGTCTGTCTGTCACTCTTTCTCTCTCTCTCTTTCCCTCTCTCTCCGTAATTGATAGTCAAGAAAAAAAAATCATCTCTTAAGCCCCCCCTCTCTCTCTCTCTCTCTTTCTCTCTCTCTCTCTCCAAGAAAAAGAAAAATCAGCTCTCAAGTCATCGATCTTTCTGCATCTCCTCAGTCGGGAAGTGTTAATCTGTTCCCCTTATCTATGAATTGACATCGCCATCACTATCCATACTCCGTTTTTAGCTGTGAGGTTTGCGCATACTTGCTGGTTTGTGCACTATAGTCCTTATTATCATCATGATCGGTATTTCTAATAACACATCCTCTTCCTCTTCCCTCTCGTCTCTCGTACCCTTCCTCCTCGTTCTCCTCCTCCTCCTCCTCCTCGTCATCATCATCATAACAATCGTCATCAACATCATCATTATGCAATAACCCGGTGTTCTGAGCAGAACAATTGCTGTTGCAAGCTCAGTCACTCTGAAGGGGAGCGCTAACAGGCTGAACATAGATTTTCGCAATTTTCTGCCCTCGTCCCCTTTTTCGCTATTTGTTTTTCTTTCATACGGTATATATATATATTTTTGTCGGGAAGTGTTTATTTCTTAGGCTTATCTGTCATCAAATTACCATTCCCAGAGTACAAAATAGCATAATCAAAATCAGCATAATCTTTCTAACACAGTCCATCATCATCATCATGTCATTAACGCAATAACCCAGTATTTTGAACGTGACAATTACAGCTGGAAACATAGGGCAACCACTCACTCAGAAGGGAGGCGCTAACAGGCCAAACAACTTTTTCTAGTTTTTCCTGCTCTGTTTTTGTTCCGTCCACACTCTCTGTTTTGTGCGTGCTATTGTTTTTAGTCGGCACGTGTTTGTTAGAATGTTACCTATATCTAAACACGTGTCCCAGTCTTCACCATCATCGTTATTTTTCCCGCTAAAAGTTTATCATTAATGTTGTCGTCTTCATCATCGTCTTTCTAATTCATCATCGTCATCATCATCATCAACATCATCATCATTCTTTTCCAGGTAACGAAAAAGGTGAGTTATTTCGAAAAACAAAAATAATTTTACTGACTTCTATCATCATCATCATCACCATCATCGTCATATTTCCCACTATTACAAGGTATGGGTTACCTCGAAAGCCAATATTTAGACAAAAATCTGAACTGTAACATCATCATTCCATTCACAGTAATACATCATCATTACCACTGTTATTATCATCATCATCTCAGTTTTCACCATCTTCCTCTCATTATCCACTGTCCATCATTATTATTATCATCACAATCATCATCGAATATAGAATCATCACACTAGTCAACATCTTCCTTTCTTTTCCAATTATGCATCACCATCACCCCATTATTATTCACATCACCATCATCAGGATATTCATCATCTTACTTTCATTTTCTGTTATCCATCACTGTCATTATTCTCATCACCATCATCACAGTCTTCATCATCTTTCCCCAATGACCCTTATCCATCATCACCATCATCACAATCTTCCCCACTAATTATCCACCTCTACTATCACCATTTTTCCTCCATTTCCCATTACCTACCACCACCATTATCACCATCCTGCCCCGCACTACTACACGATGTGGGACCTGTCGATAAACCAAACCCCTATAAATCTGTGTCGATAAACCAAACCCCTATAAATCTGAATAATTTGCTCAAAGCTTGCTCAGGTTTTGCCAACTCTCCTGATCTCTTACCAACTTTAGCCAGGCTTCTCCAGGCACTTACTCCACCTACTCCTAAGTTTGATTAAGCCAGAATTTTGCACCCCAACTCCCACATAAACACCACCTTCAACATATAGCTTATGGTTTCTTCCTGTACTCCTTCAATCTAACTGTAGTGATTGCAGTCCCAGGGTCAAAATGAAACGCTAACCTGGTGGACTACAGACTGAAGATGCCCTTTTCCATTAATCCACTATCATATTTTTAGGGATAGGGAGGGAGTTGAGGGATAACCAGGCAACAAAGCAAATGGGTTACATCGGTTCATGGCTAGAAGATGTCCCTCTCCAACACCACTCCTCCATTCTAGTGACACGTTTTATAATTAATTCTTGTTACCACTGGATAATTTTGTTCAGCTAAAGAGAGAGTGTTTAGAACTGGAGGGAGTTAGATGTAGTCTTCGTTAACCCCTTTACGATTAGAGGATTTCAAATATAATAGAAACCGAAAGAACAGATCCTAATATACATCACCAGATCGAAGGATGGTATGAAAAACTGTAGTGTAGAAGCACATTCAGAAGTGTTGTACTTTTCTGATAAACAGCATTTCTTCCATTAAAACATTTCATGGCACTGATGTATGTATTTTCCGAATTTCATCTGATGTTTAGTTATTTTTTTAGATTCTTACCTTCAAGAGATATTCTCATCTTAAGGAAGACTTCTGGAACTTGAAGGACTAGTTCTAGTCTTAGGTAACTTCTTCACGGCTACAGAGCCCTCCTAAGTTGAATAAAACTTTGCTTAAGCTGAAGGAAACACGACGTCATCCCTGTTACATGAGGTTAGTAAACTACATCCCCGCTGGATGTTTTCTCTCTAACGATTTATTAAAATGCTTTCCAGTTACTATTTTCGTCTCATTAACAAAAATTTCCGCCTGAAATTAATTCCCCCCTGTTTAGTTTGGTGTTTTCAGTAGAGCTGTTTTTAGGAAGAAGTAGTCTTTTCGTCCCCCTAGTACAGATTTACACACTAAAATCTTCTATAACCTTTAGCTGGCATTCGTGTGAGTTTCCGATATTTTTTTCGGCATAAATTTTCGTGCAAAAAATTCCATTCCAATTACTTTTCATATATGTTTTCTTAGAGGCTGTTATTAATAGGGAATTTCTTGTCATCTCCCTAGCACAAAGTTACACGTGAAAATTTCCTCCAATCTTTAGCTGACTTTCCTGAGAACTCCTGATAATTCCCTCGTCATAAATTTCTGAGAATAAAAAATACCATATCTAGTCTCTTCTGAAGGTTCTCTTTGAGGTCGATTTTAAGAAGTTTTCCACTCGTTTTGCTTACCACATTTTACACTTGAAAAACTAATTCACTCTTTTTGTTGGCGTGGTGGAATTTTCTGATATTTTCTTTGGACAAACTTTCCACTTTAAAATTCCCAGTCACTTATGGTGGAGGTTCTCTTTGGATCTGGTTTTAGGGTGTTTTTCTTTCGTCTCCCTAACACAAATTTACTAGTGAAAATCTCCTCTCCTGTTTTTGTTGGCTTTGCTGGGAGTTTGTGATAAGCCCCCGCGTTGACCAAGCGGCGGGGGCTTTATCACGGGAAGGAGAGATGGTCGACCACGGCTTTAAACACTAGGGCAGTTTATACACAGCGCGGTTTATGGCGGGGAGTTAAGCAGCCCACTCAACTTCCATTTAGCCGGGCACAAATTAATATACATGTAAATATTCTGAGGCGCTTAGAATACAAAAGTTAAGACACATAATATGCTTGGAAATTTTTTGAAACGCTAGGTATTGGTCAAGCAGGCCTCCAAGTGTTTTTAAGTCTTTACGATAAAAGAATAAGGAAACGGATACTATACTACGAAATATTTTGAGGCGCATAGTGTCAAAGGTTTATAGAGAAAAAAATGGAAATGTTCTTTAGTGTTTAGGATTAGAAGCCAAGTCTTATTTGAGATCCCTGAGTACTGGAAACATTGCATTTAACCTTCAGCTGAATAAAATCACAGCCATAATAATGTACCTTAGTGATCATTTGCCAATTAAGTGGTTAACCCTTTAGCTGCATTTTATTCCTGCTTAAGTCAGGCAATTTCAGAAACCAAGGGCAGCGAGAAAATTAAATCATAGTCTTTATCAAAGTTTAGTCGAGAATTACGGCTTCGCGTTTTATTCTATATGATACCGGACGACATATTATAGCTCCTGGGAAACCACCGAATATAAATGAATAATCCCAACTAATGTCAGACACTTTCGTTTAACCCAGAGAAACCTATCGCAATAAACAAACAAATAAATAAATAAATAAATAAATAAATACTATAAATAAATAAATACAGCTTCTAATTATCGTGATTTACGTTGTGGCTGGGAGTTAAAACCTTTATATCCTATTCAGGCTGAAGTGAGACCACCTAATTCAGCTCATAGAAACTCATCCCGTCAAATGCGGACTGAAGATTGAAAGGGTGTTCAATCAGATAATCTTTAGTTGAAGGGGCATCGCTTGGAGGGGTCCTGTCCATCAGTCACTCCTTATGGTTTATTGAATGCGAGGTGTTTCTTTCCCCATATCACAGCCCTGGTGATCCCATATTTAGCTGGTGGCTACTTTTGTACATGCTGAAAAGAAGATTAAAGAATAAAGCTATCGTCGTCACGAGGATCACTGGTAACCATTAATTTCGGCGTCCCAGTCATCCGTTGGAAAATGACTCAGAATAATCAATGATACATCTAGGTTTTCACGTACTGTATTGCTGGGTGAGAAAGAAGAATAACGAAAGACAAAATATCAAATGAGCTTCTACCAAGATGAAGGAGGGATAATTACACAGGTGGATACAGTAGCGGTCAATAGTTATCTTACCCCGGCTCGAAAATGAGTTAAAACGTAATGAGTTCTTGCTTAATTAACCAGCAAAATTCAGGCAGCTTGGCAGGGTTGGATCTCTTTCTTTAAGTTCAGAGCCTCAAACGTATGAAGAAATTGTTGTATGTAACTGTACATG
>JAGKTI010008398.1:14374-33735 GCA_018397915.1 Birgus latro
AGACGGAGAGGAAGAGGAGAGGGAAGAGATAAGAGAGAGAGGAAAAAAAGAGAGAGAGAGAGAGAGAGAGAGAGAGAGAGATTGGTGCCGAACCACAGATCGACAAGGCAGACTAAAATCCTCTCTCTTTGTTCCTACATCCACCCATTCACTCAGCACTGAAAGAAAGAAAGAGAATATAGAGTGAGAGAGTACTACGAGTGTCGAGGTACAGATGGACAAGACGGACAAAAAAGAAAAGCAAAGAAGGAAGTGAAGAAAAAAATATCCCTCCCTCCTCTCATCCGTCCACCCACCCTCACTCACAGCCCTACTTGCTATTCATGCACCATTACCGCTGCTTGAAAGATAATCCCACTAGCGTTTAGCAGGTCGTCCCATTCTCGCGTCCACAGAGAGTTACGGAGGTGGTTGAGGGCGCCCGTGTCTTATCGCACCCAGATGACAAACGGCACTAATGTTGGGTGGGCAGGAAAGACACGAAGCCGCCCAACCTCGTATTGAGATCGTAAAAAAGAAAGTGCTTGGTGCTTATCGTGATGCCGTGTAATGAGAGTGAGGTCGGTGATTTGTGGTACTTTCGGTAGCTGTTGTTGGTAGTGGGAGTTTGCGAGGTTGTGGATGATGGTTGTGGAGAGAAGCACATGTGGAGAGACAAAGGTAGGGAAGGGATAGAAGGAGAGAGGGAGAGCTAGGAGATGAGAAAGGAAGTAGCTATAGGAAGTTTGGCCCATGATTTGTGGCGATCTGGGTGGTTGTTGGTAGTGAGAATGTGTTAGGTTGTGGACGATAGTTATGGCGAGTTGTACACAAAGTGGGAGACGGAAAGAGAGAGAAAGAGGCGGAAGGGTAAGAGGAAGGGAAGGGAAGCAGAGGCAGAGATTGAGCTCTATGAATTATAAGGCTCTGGGAAATGGTTGCTAGTGGTGGTGGATGGAAGCTATGGAGGGATATAGGCGAGGAGTGTGAAGTAAGTAAAGGAATAGGTGTGGGCAGAATGGAAAGGAAGTAAAGACAGAGAAGGAGTTCCGCGCCTTGTTGAAGAATGGGTGGCATACTTTTACGAATGGTGAAATAAGAATGTGTGAAGTTCTAAATCATCGTTTAAGAGAGGTGGACGTGTGGAGATAAAGGAAGAAACGTAGATGAAGAGAGATAGAAGGAAAGAATGAAAAGTAGCGGTAATTGGCTGGGTCCATGATTTGTGAAGTCTGCATGGTTGTAGATAGAGACTTGCTGTAGAGGGAGTCTGTGAAGTTGTCGATGATAGCTATTGAGAAATGTACATTTAGAGAGAGAGGTAGGGGAGGAAGAGGAGCAGAAAGTAGAGCAGAGAGGGAAGCCTAGATCCATGATTCGTAAAGGTATTTGTCGTAGTTGTTATGGAAGGCGCAGTGGGAATTTGGGTAGCTGTGGACGATGGCTTTGGAGAGATGTTAGTAATGGTGAGAGCGGTAATAGGATAGACAGAGGAGGAAAGATGAAGAAGTGGAAGGAAATAGAGTAAGAGGATGAGACGTGTGATTTGTGGAGCCGTAGGTGAATACTGGAAGAACTGCAGTGGGGCTTTGGGAGGTTGTAAACGAGAGCTGTGTCAAAAGTACGTGAGGAGATAAGGGTAGGAGGAGAGGGAGGGAAGAGAAGATGGAGCGGTAATACGAGTGAAAGCGAAACAGAGGAAAAGGGTGAATTCAATTATTTTTTGGAGGTCATGGTGACTGTTGTTGAAGGAGGTGCAGTGGGAGGTACTGAGGTTACTGATCATAGTTACTGGAGATATTCAGATAAGTAGCGAAGGAGCTCAAGGTAAATAGGCAGGAAGAACTGGAAGAGGCGAAGGGAAATGGGTAAATGTAAGAGAGCTTGGCAGCAGAAGCGGGATAGGGAGAGAGGAAAGGGAAGCAGAAGAAGTGAGTGAGACCCAGACGTATATGTGGAGTTATGTGTGTATGTTTTTGTTGGTTTAGGCGCTGTAGGAATATGTGATGTTATGGAGGATAATTGTAGAAAAATATGGGTGAAGGAAGAGAGAGCTAGGAGCGACAGGCAAATGAAGAGAGAATGGAAGGGAGAGGGATAAGGAGGTAAAAGTAAAGTGAGATCTATGATTTGTTGAGGTCTGAGTACTTATTGGTAGTGGCAGTTTGTAAGATGTCTGGATGTGAAAAAAGGCAGAAGAACAAAAAGAGAGATGGAAAGGTAACGGGAGGGGAAGGGAGAAAAAGGCAGAGTGTGATGTCTAGACGCGTAAGCTTTGGGGGTTTCGGTGGCTGTTTTTGACAGGGGTGAAGTGGAGGCTTGTGAAGTTGTTTACCATAGATGTGATGTGCATCAACGGGGAGAAAAAACGAGGCAGATGAAGAAAGACAGGGAGGGAGGGGGGGAATTGAAGTGGAAACGGTGATCTCAGTAATTTGTAGAAGGCTGAATAGTGGTTGCTGAGAGACGTGCAGTATAAGTCGGCGAATTTGTGGATGCTATTTGTATTTCTCGACTGGATAAGAAGTAGGAGGGGAGGAAGGGAAGAGAAGTAGAGGCCGAGAGTAAAAATCATTGGTTGTAAGGGTCTTTGAGGTTATTGGTAGAATGTTGTGGGAATTGTGAGGATGTGGATGACATTTATGGGGAGATATACGGATGAGGAGAGGGGAAGGAGAGGTGAAGACGAGGGGGAAGGAAGTAGATGACCGGTCTATGATAAGCGGAGGTCTCAGTAACCTGATGTTGTCGAGGAAGGTGCAGTGGGAGTTTGTGAGACTGGGTTTAATAGCGAGATAGATAGAAATATATACAGATAGGTATAGAGAGAGAGACAGAGAGAGAGAGAGAACAAAGGAGGTGGGAAGGTTTAATGGAAGAGTAGGGTAACAGAAGTAGAAGTTAGGAATGTAAGAGGTACAGGTATATGTGAAGAGGAAGAGAAGCAGATGTAGGAGCAGACGTATATAAAAAGTGGTAGAGAGGTAAGAGTAGAGGGAAGCAAAGCAGAGGTAGAGAGGCAAGAGACAGGAAGCAGAATTAGAGGCAGGCGAAAGGAAAAAGAGGTAGAGAGACAGGGTTATCGGGGGAAAGCAGGAGCAAAGAGAATAAGAGACAGAGCAGTACATGTATAAGTTGACGAGAAGCTACCCCATTGCGAGAAACAGGTCTTCGTCGCCCCAACAATTGTTTAAATGCGAAGTTCTTCGTTCAATAAGCGAAAATTTCATCAGCAGAAAAAATTATGGAACTCGAACAGGGAACTTGACGCACCTCTTCAGTAATATCATCGTACCGTTTTCGATTCTGTATACCCGACTCGCATAACACATGTACTCCACTGAAATCTAAAAAATGTAAATGCAATTAAATGGTCTATATTTATTGGTTTTAAAGGAGTGGTGCTGCACGAATTTAGCCACATTCCTGAATATGTACTTACTTCTCCACCGTCCAACCACATATCAGTTTGTATAGTTCTCGTTATAACAGATAAACGTAGCAGAAAACCTGATTACGAGCGAGCGAGCGCAGCGAGCGACGCAAGCAAGAGTAGCAAAGCAATGTTTACGTTTGGCTGAGAAATGAGCGGCCCGACAAGACACAGCTCGATCGCGATGATTTTCAGAGGCTAATAACCTTTTTACTATGTGAGATGGAGAAGAGATTCTTTCGGCAGGTAATAGATACATTCAATAAATATTGTTTTTAGCTATATAATTACTCATGAGACCAAAGATACTCGTTGAAATCCCAGCTCTCCAATGGAATGTACCGAGGGCTTTAAGTGACATGCTCCACTATGAAATTAATTTCAAGCACTATGAAAGTGACATGCTAGGAATGAGTTCTTTTTCACTTTCATTTTGTTGACTGCGCGCGCGCGCGTATGTGTGCGTGTGTGTATGTGTGTGTGTGTGTGAGAGAGAGAGAGAGAGAGAGAGAGAGAGAGAGAGAGAGAGGAAACGTGAGAAAGTAAATATTTTAGCTCAATTATTCTTCTGTTATTATTCATCTGCCTCACCAAAGATGTTGAAATTATGATGATAGGCATATGTACAGACGCTCGCTCGCTAGTCATGTGCTCACAAAGCGCACTTTATTGATTAAAAACACATTGTATATCACCAAATCGTTTTTTCACTAAACTGCCGGCTACCTTGTATGGAGACATTATACCTTTGTTTTAACCTGTTTGATTTGTAATGAACTAGATTAATCATTAAATGAAATGGCCTAATATTAGTTTCACATCCTACAACGCGTCCTTAGAACCCATTAGACTTGAACTAGATCCACGATAACTTTATTCTCTGTTGTTATAATTGACACAAGCTGCGTAACATAAATACCACACCAACATACAACCTGTTTTAAGTTACCCAGAAATACACTCACCTATCTCGGTAATATCAAGTCGCATATTCATAACTTTTAATGTATAGCCATTTCATAGATTTATCAAAGGGCTACTGAGGTATGCGGCCGGAGCATGTGTCCAGCTCAGGAAAGTTGGATACCCTAGTCATGCATAGTTCCGGGTCACTCTTGAGCAAGGTTAGCACCCTTTAGCCAGCCAAAAGGTTATCATTGTTCCAAGAGGAACTACCATGGGACTGACCCAGGGACAATGTCCGGTAGCTGGCACAACACTCCAGGGCGGGGAACCCAATTGTATTTACCAAGGAATCAAAGTCCGGGCTAAAATTATTCATAATTATTTCTTATACACAGCTCATCCTGTTGGGTACTATTCCTCCTCCATTTTCCCTGCACCTCGTCAGGTGCAAAGACCCTGTTCCGACCCTATAGAGGCGCTGTCTGCCACAGGAGGGCGGTTGCTTGCTTGTTGTCGATGAGTGCTCGGCCAAACAGACCGAGGGAGAGCAACAAAAACAAACAAAAGCAGTCCGAGATTGCAAACCTCTGCCAAGGCTGAACAATTCTCCGAAATGGTAAAGAATCCTTTTACAAATTCCTGGATCCCGATGATGATCCGAGTCACCACCAAAATCTATTGGATTGTTCCTTGGGACATACCCTACCCCAACAAAAGAGTTCATCAAAATCCGTTCATAACGTTTTGAGTAATCCTGCTAACAGACAAACAGAAAACAAACCAACGCCGGCAAAAACAGAACCTCCTTGGCGGAGGTAATAAAAGGGCAAAGTAGATTAGTAAGAGCAACTGCATATTTTACTTGAATAAAAACTAATACAAAGATATAAAATTACGGTGTTGCATTCCAAAGGAACAGTACAGTACAGTACAGAGTAACTATAAATAATATATGGCATTATGATAGAAAGTTAGCGCGCAGAACACAGGGTGCTGAGCCTCACCTACTTCATACCAACAAGGCGATTTCTCGTCCACAAAGCTTCTCCCCGACATACCAACCCTACCACCCTACCCACCTTCGAATAGTCTAACCTATAACATATCACTGTGTACTTCAGCTGTGTTGTGTTTCACTGTCTGTGCCTTGCCTCTCCCCTACCATCCTCTTAACCCCCTACGGCTTTACCTTTCGAGGCGTGTCGGCTGTTGTTTGAACTACCAAACGGACAAAAATCTTCGTACCGGTTCTTCCTGGGAAGGAGAAGGGGTTGTGTAATGTTACTTTTTTTTAGGTCAAAAGATAGAAAAAGGGAAAGGGAGGTAGATATACAGCGATCAAAGATAGGGAAGGAAAGGTGGGAGCAGAGGAAGAGAAATAAATGTTCGGAAATAACAGAATGGTGAAGGAAGCAGACGTAGAGAGACAAGAGAACAGACAAGAAAAAGAGGTGATACAAGACGCAATGGACGAGTGGTAGTAAGGCTTCCCTTTATCAGTAATATTTAATGGGTTGAGGGATGAAAGGTAACAATAAATTATTTACACTGGTCGGATTATTAATGGTATGACATTAATTCTTATGCCTAAGATGGTGGCGGAGGCGGCGGTGGTGGTAATAGTGGTGGTAGCAGTAGTAGTAATAGTAACAGTAGCAGTAGTAATAAAGTGGTAGCAGTAGTAGTAGTAGTAGTAATAGTAGTGGTAGTAGTAGTAGTAGTAGTAGTAGTAGTAGTGGCAGCTGCGGTAGTAACAGTAGTGGTAGTAACAACAGATGAAGCAGTAACAGAAGTAGCAGTAGTGGTAATAGTAGCAGCAGCTGACCTGGGAGAAGAAATAGGAATGGTCGTACTAGTAGTAGTAGTAGTAGTAGCTGTAGTAGTAGTAGTAGTAGTAGTAGTTGTTGTTGTTGTTGTTGTTGTTGTTGCTGTCATAAGCTCGCCTGAATGTGATCCCAGTGGACTGCAGACCAAAGCTGCCCTTCTTCTTCAGTATTCCATTCTTCTGACGGGGGATAGGGACAAGTTTGAGAGACGTTTACATAACCGGGCATCTCTACCACCCGGTCATATCGGTGCCACCATCGCGTTCCTTCCCAGAACCGACGCGTGTGACACAGGAAGTTCTGTTTTCGCCTCTCTCTCTCACCTAATAACAACATGGACAGTAAAAATTTTAGTACGAATTATAAGGAAGTATAGACTGTAGACACCTTCAGGCCAATCGCGTATTTTCTGTTCTGTTCATGCTACCTCCAGACAATTTTAATAAACTTCCGGAAGACTTATTGCAGTGGAGGAATACTATAACCTCTCCAATTCGAAAAGCCTCATCAAATCTGTATATACCCGTCAGGTAGTTGTAAGAATAATTATAAAAGGACAACTGAGAAGGTTAATATTTTAGAGGAAGGTCCACTGTTGAGCCTCCTGATGATTACATTATTAGGAACTCTTTGTACAAGCGTTGTATTTCTGGCGTAGCTGGTTACATTTTATATCTTTATGGTTATTGCTTGAAGGCATATTAAAAATGCAATATCCTAACAATAGTTTTTCCTTTTCTGCCTCTGAGCATAGACCTGACAGCCCGTTTCCCATGCTTTAGTTGTCTCCATGTGTGTAACAAACTTTCAAGTTCACATGCCACCATTTATTACACATCGTCTATATTGCTGGGACTCTCTCATTCAGGACTGGAATAATGGTACCAGAGGGGGCGTTTTTATGACCTGTCTGTGGGTCTTGTGGTAAATCATTAAAGTCCGGGTTAATGAAGTTCAAATATTCAATCTTTTCCCTGCCTTAGTCTGGAATTAAGTTCGATTCTTTCCAGACAACAGACCTCTGCTCTGACCACATGACCACTACCGCGCATCAGGATATACATGGACCATTTCTAATCTCGCTGAGGCAGGTCAACACAATATCCTCCTGATAAGGCAAAAGATGACAGCATAAAATACTTCTTGTGAACAAGACTTTAACGAGATTCAGCTCTCGTTTTAGTGTAATTTTTAAGTCCTTTAAAGCAAAGTGTATCTCACTGACTTTTTGTCCAAGCAATTTTTAGATAACTTTCTCTAAATAGTCTCATAGAGCTTAGAAGAGACCTCAAATAGTGATGGGGTAAAGGAAGGCTATATCTAACCCAGTTCGGAAACTCTCCTAACCTGAATAAAATTTTATGACCTCAGTAAAAATAAAGTTAAAGAGACGTCATCGTACTGCTGACTAATCCACAGAAGATGTAACCGCAGCATCAGTCACATATACAAGCAAGGATTTGACACAGATTTGCCGTACTCCACTTGGTTAAGAAGGCTTCCCAGTACCTCTTCCATGTCTATTTATATCTGTATCTGGCATGGTAATATTTTCATGTGAGATACTATAGTCTTTGACAATTAAAAAAAAAAAAGATACATATAGGCTAACATCTAAGTTAATAATAAGCTGCAACATAAATGTAAAGTCGTTTTGGTAGACGTGATACAAAAGCCTCCCAAGTTAAAGAGAACACGTACCCTAAGTATTACAACCGTCTGCTCATTCATCATTAACCGTGGAAAAATCGTCAAAATCAGCCACTCGTCCCGGTCAGTGATTTATGATAAACCCATTCATCGTTGATTGTATCAGTTTCTCAACTGTCGAGTGAAATTCTCCTCGCCAACCGGATATGACGAAATGCGTGAGATGGAGGAAACACAGAATCATATAATGAATCATTATATCTTATCCAATATGCATTTTAGTGAGTGTCAGTATATATGATTTAATTTGATCAGTTTACCTGTCTAGCAATCTGTCTAATTGTTAACCAGGAAGGTTTTCTAGTTGTTTCCCCACTCATCTATGTACCTAAATCTCTGTCTCTGTCTCTGTCTGTCTGTCTGTCTGTCTGTCTGTCTGTCTGTCTGTCTGTCTCTCTCTCTCTCTCTCTCTCTCTTTTTGCGTAAAATGGAATTTCTATGTTTAGACATAATACATAATGCTTGGTTTCTCTTCGGCTTCACCAAAATCCTAGATCTGGCAAAAACAGCCACAAAAAAAAAATAAAAAAAAAATAGAGTACTACTCTTCTGATTTGGTTTTGCCGGGATCCTAACACCTTGACACTTCCCGCAGAGTATGGATCCGTGGTTCCCTACTGCTAAGAGCGTAGGTATTTCCTGTCATCCACCTAAAACGACTGTCATTCTTTAATACAGCTAGAAGGCAAATAGGGAAGGTTTCCGGAAAAATATTCTGCTTAAGAGTCGCTTCAGTAGATCCTTAGCAACTTATAATCTGGGGGCTTGTTGACATCACACAATTTTTGTGTAATGGTTTCACAAAGTTCTCATCACAGACAGACACACAAACATAGAGACACGCACTAAGGATCACAGCATCAGACAAACATCGGAGACAGAGGGGCACTTTCGAAGGTGTGACTCTGTGTGTGTGTGTGTGTGTGTGTGTGTGTGTGTGTGTGTCTGTGTGTGTGTGTGTGTGTGTGTGTGTGTGTGTGTGTGTGTGTGATGCATGTATTATTCAACAAGCCTAATGATGCATCCTCTACTACCGTTCTCACCTCTCGGTCGCGTAACACTCCAGGCGTCGGAAGGTGTTTGATTAGCCGTGAGAGAGAGCCAGTGTGTGTGTGTGTGTGTGTGTGTGTGTGTGTGTGTGTGTGTGTGTGTGTGTGTGTGTGTGTGTGTGTGTGTGTGTGTGTGTGTGTGTGTGTGTGTGTGTGTGTAGACAGTACTTGAATGTTTAATTGTACCTAGGTGTGTGTTTCTTTGTACGATGAGGTACGAATATGATCACGGGTTCTTGTGTATATTTGTGTCTATTCTTACCCTTCAAGCTACCCTATTAGTAGATCTGAGTCCATCAATCTATTTGTCTGTCCATCCGTCTATCTACCAGTCTATCTATCTAGCTATCTGACTCTCAATATATTTTTCAACCTATATGCCTTTAGTGTAATGACAAGGGTTTTACTGCAAGCGTGCGTGAGTCTAAAGGTTAAAGCAGCGGTGGTAGGTCATCGGAGGATACGAATAATCTCGCATATGAGTCAGTGAGAAAATAAAATGTGGAGGCTGGGGAGGAGACGAAATTGCCTGGGATCAAGTTCGTCTGATACTCGATGGATTGGATCATAGATAGGAAGATAGACAGACAGACAGACTTGCTGACGGAAAGATAAATAAATAGACTGACTGATTGTCTGACGGACAGATAGACAGATAGATATGCCTGTGTGTGCGTGTGTGTGTGTGGGTGTGTGTGTATGTGTGTGTGTGCGCGCCCGCGAGTTATAGGAGCAAGAAGATGAGTCAGACAGAGGCTCAAGACAACTTTAATATACTGTAATTCCCATCCATTATGCAATTAACTCAAAATAGCCTAGCCCCGTAAAGAAGCTCCCGACTACAAGGAAACTGAGGATGACAGGAAAGATTGCCAGGACAGGGAAGGCGAGCCAAGTCCCAAGAGAGAAGCCCTCCATTGTGTCAGAGTGAAGGAGTGGCTTGGCAAGGTCACTTCTCCTGATCAGACAAATATTGGCTCGTGCTGGGAGGTTGGGAGGAGGGGATAGAGAGTATGATGGGGAAGAACAGGTGGGAGGCGTGGGGAGAGGGATAATAGGAGGATGAGTGGGGGTAGGGGGAGTGGGGAGGGGGCAACGAGTAAAGAAGGGGGAGAACGAAGGGAGCTGAAGGGAGACAGAGGGGGTAGGGGTGAGTGAGTAGAGGAACGGGAAAAAGAACCTAAGCGTGTAGGGGATGATGAAAAATGAGGAGAACACGAGAGAAGGATAGCGAAAAGGAGACAAGGAGATGAATATATGTAGGGGAAGAGGAGAGGAAATGGGATGGTGAGTTGGAGAGAAGGAAAAAGTACGAGTAGAGGATAAAAAAAAAATGAAGAGATCGAGAGGGAGTGGAGTGGGAAGAGATCTTAAAGAGATGGGGAGAGAATATGTGGGCGGAGGAAATTGCAGGGAAGAGGGAAAAGACAGGGCAGGGTGAATACACTGTTTGAAGAGGGAAAAGAGAAAGGAGGAAGACTGAGAGGAGGGAGGGACTGTGGAAAAACGTTGTGAGGAATGAGGGAGAAAGAGAGGATGGTGAAGAGACAGACTAGTGGAAGTTGGAGGGGAAATGAGGAGAGGAAAGAGAGGGAAGGAGAGGAGAGGTGGAGGGAGAAGGGGGAAAGGAAGTGAGAAGTGGAAGTAGAAAAGAGGTTACTAGTTATATTTATACTCCAATCTGACTACACTTGGCCATCAACTGATTTGATATGGACCAAACCTGATGGGGAGATTTAAGATTTGAGAACAATAGGTCAATGATCAAGGTCATATAGAAAGATCAACTTATATATTTTTAAAAAATCTCATTTAGACTAAGCTTAGTAGCAGGGTTCAGCGTAAGGCAAGACTGGAGGTAAATGATTTCGAGAACAATCAAAGATCAAAGTCAGAGAGAAAAATTATGTGTCTAGGGTATAGGGCAAAGTCAACTCAAACAATACTGATATGATTTAGAATAAACTTGGTGGAAGGCTTTACGAGACAGGGAAGAATGAAGTATTTCCATTCGAGAGTAAGCAGTCACAATGCAAAGACAAACGTTCGGACACTTAGCCCAGTTGGTGGGAGCAGGTGTTGCACTTTTTGAGTGCATATTGTTTGTTTATAGGATTTTCACTGAGTTTAGTAAACTGCTTCCTGGGTCACAGTTAACTGTTTGGCTTGTCGCTCAATTTAAAGTCACCTGAAGGCACCGATACCTAGAGTCAGTGTAAACTTACACTCACTCTAGGTATTGCTGCTTTCAGGTGGGACTCACACATTTTTCAAGTTGAACAATATCCTAAGTAGGTTGCAAGAGCAAGCTATGGAAAAATAAATAAATAAAAAACACTTGACATTTAACACGCAGCTCTTCACAAGTAATGTGTCATATCGAATTGCACGTCACACTCTTTGCACTTCAATAATTTAGCACTTCATATGTCACGTTGTCCATATCAAGTAATTAATATCTTTCACTCAATAGCCTTGACTTTTCATCATGCTGCTCTTTTGGCTCGTACTACGTATCATCATCATCATCATCACCATCACTCGTTTATCACAGTATGCTGTATTTACACACTTCATAATCCTCACCAGCAGTTCCTTCTCTCTCTCTCTCTCTCTCTCTCTTTTGCTGTGCTACTTATTGTACTCCACCACTTCCAGCACTTATCTCACACTCTACCATCCCACGCTGTAGCACCATACAGCCTTGCCTTACACCATTCACTTCACTTTATCTCCCTGTATCACAAAGCAGCTTCATCTAATCACTGACGCTCATCCAGTACCT
Organism: Birgus latro; assembly: GCA_018397915.1. Lineage (NCBI taxonomy): Eukaryota > Metazoa > Arthropoda > Malacostraca > Decapoda > Coenobitidae > Birgus > Birgus latro. Next base: position 26,063 of record JAGKTI010008398.1, read on the forward strand.
CACACCCTAGCATCAAACACTCGCACCTCCAACCATTCAAGTAAGGCTCTTTATATCGCTTTAGGAACACACACACACACACACACACACACACACACAGTCACCGTCCCTCACCACTCACCTGGCATGCTGACATAAAACAACCTTGCATTGCACCCCGTATCTCACATCCCTCACTTCATACTCTTATCCGCTTTAGCACCACAGCCCCACTCACCCATCACCATCCCTCGTCACTAACCTGACACATTCTATAACCTCACCTCTAGCACCACCCAGCATTACCTCACCCCTCCTGCCTCACACCATTCTCTTACACCACCTACCTCACACCTCTCATCCTGACGTTAGTGACTATTGCTGCTGTGGTTGTTGGTTTTCCTGCTTAACCCTAGTTTGTCTGGTCGAGCAGATACGTCCACCGCACGTAAGCAACAGCTTCTGCGGTTCCGTCCTGCAGGTACATTAACTGTATACTGTATACACCCTGTAGGGATCCCATGCCTCCTTGTGGTAGACAGCGCCTCATCAGGGTAAGACTAAGGCCCTTCTCACAGCAACGTGCAAGAAAGTATAAGGATGTTTAGCACCCGGGTGCTCCACCTAGGGTAACAGTGTCAAGACGTGTAGGGTCTTCCTCAGCGCCAGTGACTCTGCACCTAATCTAAGTCTCTTTTCCTCTCTAAAATTTTTCTTTTTCATCTTTTTTTTTTTTTTACATCTCATAACTCCACCTCTCATGCTCTCTCTTCCTTTACGATCTCTCTTTTTCTTCCGTTCAGCCATACCTCACTCCTTTGCCATTTACTATACAACTCCTCCTCCCTTTAACCACCTCCTCTCTCGTTTTCCAAGCCCACACTGTTCCACACGTTAGCTCAGATAATGACGTACTTGCACCTTTTGTTTACGCCGAAAGCTATTCTCTTCTTACAAGGGCATTCTCTTCCTTTCTCCTAAACTCTCTTCTTCCATCCATTTCTGCCTCCTTTCCTCTTCCTTTCAGCTATGCACTTCTTCCTTTCAACTCTTGTTTTCTTCCTCTTCTCATAACTCCACCTCTCTTGCACTTCTTTCACTTCTGCTTCTTTCTCCTCTTATAGATCTCCGACTTCCTTCCATTGTTCATCTCTTGCTCTTCCTTTTACTTCTTCCTCTTCCTATAACTGCACATCTTTTCAGTTTCCTCTCAGTTCTACTTCTCCTTCTCTTTCCTTAACTCAACCTTCTTTCGCTTCCTCCACTTCTACCTCTTCCTCCCCTTTTTATGCATCTTTCCCTCCCTCCAATCTTCCTTCCTCCCCCTCCTCTTCCGCCGCTTACCCCTGTCCCTCTTATTAGCTGAAATAATGAGGTACCTTTTTGTTTACGGCTAAATCTCTACCTCTCTTTCTCATCCTCCTCACGTAATCCCACCTACTTTCTGTTCTTATAACTTCGCGTCCTTTTTTATTTTTATTCTTGCTTCTAATATTTCATCCCCACTTCTTTTGCCTGCCATTACTCCTTTGACGCCTCTTTCTTTTCCCATAACAGCACCTCCTGTCCTATTCCTCTCATCATCTTTGTCTGTCTGTCTGTCTGTCTGTCTTCTTATATAACATTTTGTTCCCACTCGTTTTCCAAGTTTAATTCTCTCTCTCTCTCTCTCTCTCTCTCTCTCTCTCTCTCTCTCTCTCTTATATAACCCTCCAGCCTTCCTCCTCCCCCCCATTCTCCAAGCTTACCCTGTCTCCCATGTTAGCGCAGGTAATGACACGTCTTTTTGTTTATGCCTAAAGAGGATCGTCAGGTGACCTTTTACTTCCCCACCTTACGACGCTCAGGTTTACGTTTCTGAGGCCGGGTTTCAGAATTAAACTTGCGATTGATTCCCCGTCGAAACTAAGAATTGGTGTTCCAGGAAGGACTATGGAAAGGAGAGTAAAAATCAACGAGGGATATACAAAGGGAAGTTCAGGATCGTTGAAGAGGAAGTGGAAAGAGGAGGAAGAAAAAGGATAGAGGAGTGATGTAAGTTGGAAGGACAAGAAAAGCATTACAAAATCTTTGGAGCACGAGGAAAGGAGTATGGAATCTAGGAAAGACAGGGAAAGGAGTATGGGATCTAGGAAAGACGGGGAAAGGAGTAAGGAATCTAGGAAAGGCGGGGAAAGGAGTATGGGATCTAGGAAAGACGAGGAAAGGAATATAGACTCTAGGAAAGACGGGGAAAGGAGTATAGAATTCAGGAAGGACGAGAAAAGGAGTATAGAACCCAGGAAGACGAGGAAAAGAGTACAGAATCCAAGAGGGACGAGGAAAGGAATACGGAATCTAGGAAGGACATGGAGAGGAGTATACAGTAGAGTCTAGGAAGGACAAGGAGAGGAGAATAGAATCTAGGAAGGACAAGAAGAAGAGAATAGGAGATAGGAAGGACGAGCCAAGGAAATTATGGAATGTGGAAAACAATGAGGACCAGAGAGTGTATTTTTCCCGTTTTCTTTGTTCTTTTTTTCTTCTTGCCTTTTACCCTTTTCCTTTTCTTCCCAATACAGTTCTGGGCCCAGGTTAACAATCAATCCCTTGACCACGCTAAGATTTATTTCCAGGAAGAACCATCTCTTTTACTCCTCCCTGCTCTGAAAATAGTGCCAATTTACGTCCAGGAATTAAACGAGTATTTCTCTGTGAATTCTTCCAAATAAACTTACGATCCATTCTCTACCATGAGGAAGATATTTGTTTTTTACAGGACAGGAAAATAAGGTTAAAATATTTTCATGCTTTTTCCTTACATCCGAAAAATTTATCCTACAAACAACAGGAAATTTGATCGTATATGTTTTCCTGAATCTATCACAAGATTCGTTTTTCGGTTGACAGTAAAAGAGTTCGTGGCAAGCCTTCTTCACGTTACTCCTAAATATTCTCTTGCATGTAACATAAACCTTTTTAATATCGGCATCGTTTGAACCAATAATAATCAAGAGGATATTTAACCTGTTTTTTATTCTTGATATCTCCTGATGATATAATCCATCTTCGGAGAAAGTTGTGGAAATACAGGGGTGAAATATAGTCTTCATTAACAGCATACCGAACTGGAGGCGTTAGGTGTAGCCTCCTTTAATCCCGTCTCTACCTGGAAGGGTTAGATATAGCCTTCTTTACGGGAGGGGTTAGATGTAGCCTTCATTAATCCCTTTTCGAAATGGAGGTGTTAGATATGGCTTTTCATTAACTACCTTTCGAACTGGAGGTGTTAGATACTGTATAGCCTTCATTAACTTTTTCTCTTACATAAGTTAGATCAGGCGATTTTGTTCAGCGGGAAAAACCTGTTATATCAGAGGAGTTAATGAAGGCATATCTAACCTCTCCCTTTGTAAAAAGTCTCTCTTAAGTTGAATATAAACCTGTGAAGGGAGCAAGACTACGGTAACCTACTATTGTGGTCATGCGATTCTAATCGTTGACATCTTCTTTTAGGTGATATATTTTAAGAAATTCTTTTTACCTTGAAATGATTATACAAGTATTAAACTTAGAAGAGGCTTTCGAACTGGAGATGAAACAAAACCTCCATTTTCTATTTTACAACCAAATGTCTCGCGAAAAATAAATAAATAAATAATAATAATAATAACAATAAATATATTAGTACCGGTAAAAAGTATATACTTCTACTGTTACAACAACAACAACTACTACTACTACTACAATCACTACTACTAAACAGTCGATAATAATACCCCATCCTAGTGAAGTGATTGAAAGCCCATTTCTCTGCCTGGTACTGATGCCGATCTCTGCCTACGAAAAAACGACATCCAAACACCCCTGTGCCTACTCAGTAACGATCCTTTTTTCACAGGATACACCATCACCTGCCATTACAAAGTCTCGCCCTTGAACGGTCTTCTCCTCCCAGTCGCCTCTCTCCACGTAGTTTCTCTCTCCACCTCATTTTCAGTCTCCCTCTCCCAGTCACGTCAACCCTCACACTTTCTCCCAGTCAGTCTCTTATGTCTTATATTCAACCCCTTTAACCCGGTGATTTTATATTTAATTCTTGGTGCGTTCTGACGAATTTTTCAAGGTTCTGAGAGATTCTTCAATTAGGACGAGGCAGATACGGACCTCATGAACACCTTTGCTAACGGAGGTAATAAATTAATTCATTAAGATCTTCCAGTGGTACCAAACACATGATATTAAAATGTATTCGAACTAAGAGGGATAAGTAGCCTACACACACAAACACACACACACACACACACATACACACACACACACAATGAAGTCACATCCCCTGGCTAAAATGTACGGTTTGATATATTTGTGCATTCATCTCCTCTGCAACAATCTCCATCTCACTTGCTTTATTGGTACATCTATTTCACTTCACAACAATATCCATCTCTCTCGCTTTACTTTACTGCAAAAATCATTCTTCCTGCAGTTGAGTCGTTCAGAATAAAACGACAAGCAATAAATTCAGAATAGAGAGGTTCCGTTTTTATATTTCAACACGAATCTCTCTTTGGCCCTATTCTCGTAGGTTAAGGAGGCTCTCTACCACCTCTTCCTTAGCGATTTATTTCTAGGAATGGCTGATTAACATCCTTCTGTACGTTATTTATGTAATGTGAAGCGATATTAGAAGAATTTATATTCACACAAGAGGACGGAAAGGTGTGATAAGCAAAATAAATCGTAGGGAAAAAGGTGCTAGGGAGCTTTCTTAATCGACGAGAATACGGGCCTTCCTGACATATTAGGGTTTGCCCTTCTTCTGAGCTTCTGAATTCCACCTTGTTGCATTGCGTTCCCTTTTATCATCAGCTCCTCACTTTTCAGCTGCTAGCCGCCTAATTCAGGGATGAGATTATCGTTCATCACAGTACTCTTTCATTATACTCCATCATAGTGTCCTCCCTTCTCATTTTTACACCTCCGCTACACCTTCCTTTTACTCATTATAACACCCTTCAAGTCCTTCCTCAGAATGACATTCCTTCTCATTTTTATACCTCCGCCATACCTTCCTTTTACTTATCATAACACCCTTCAAGTCCTTTCTCAGTAACATCCCTTCTTTTTTTTTTACACCTCCACTATACTTTCCTTTTAACACCCTTCATATCCGTTCTCATTACCATCCCTTCCCATTTTAACTTCGTACGTTGTGGTAACTATTCTTTTCTTATTTTTACTATCTGCAGGCGATTATATTTTCCATGGGGGATACATTTATTATTGGAGGGATTTATGCTTCTTTAATCGCTCTCTTCACCACTGCACTTGAAAATAATAGGTGCAAAAAATCTCTGGGAAATAATATGATTGAAAGGGATAAGGACGTCAGTTACATCTCGCCATCACCCATTCCTTTGTTTAGGTCGCCTCCAGGTGCTGAACAACACCTCTCTCTCGTCAGTTTTGTGAAATGACATGGTTTCAGTGTGCACCGTTAAACTTGGCCCATATGGCTGTTGACAGGTAAGGGTTGTACCACTAACACTCTAGAGCTCATATAACTGTTAACTGGTAGGAAATGAACAGGCAAATTAACACTCACAAGCTTATAACTGTTGACTGGTAGAAGATGTACAAGAATATTAACATTAAAGCTCATATAACTGTTGATTGGCAGGAGATGCACAAGTTCTAACACTCTCACGCTCCTATTGCTGAAGACTGGTAGGAGATGAACAGATAAATGAACACTCAAGCTCACATAACAGTTGACTGGAAGGAGATGTACAAGTTCTGACACCTACAAGCTCATATAACTACTGACTTTTAGGAGCACACAAGTAAACTAACACTCAAGCTCCTATTATTCACTCTAAAAGAAAATCGTATGTTCTTAGCTTGAAGAAAATACTCCTTTCACTTCTATTCTTATCATTCCCTGTGTTGCTTAAGCTTACGAGAAAATAATCTCCGCTGGCGAAGGCATTAGAAGCAATCATTATTAATCCCATCATTGCATTAGGGTTTTTCATTATTTTAACAAAATCGTCAAACAGTAACACTAGAGTCAGGTATGAAAAGACGCCAACAAAGTGGAATGGTAAATATACTATATTACAAGTTTCCTCCTATTTTTCTTGCTATCTTCACTCAGTAACATTTACGTAACGATTGACTTATCGAAAGAAGGAGTAAATAAGCGTTCGCTACCCCTCTTCATCAGAAGAAATCTGCCCTTCCCATAAAATTGCGCAGCGGTGGCTGGTCAGTCATTCTCAGTCAGACTCACCCTTTCCCAAGTCATTCACCGCACTCTTATGATCCCCACTCACTCACTCACTCACTTACTCGATCACTCGCATACCGTTCACCTCTTGCCTCATTCCCTGACTCGTTTGCATGTCATTCACCATTTGCTTTTTATCCTTTCCCTCGTTCTTTCTCACCCGCCTTTCTCTATCCACTCCCACATCTTCTCTTTCATTCCCTCTTTCTCTCTACCTCTCTTAATTTACCCTTTCAAACACCTTCTCTCTCTCTCTCTCTCTCTCTCTCTCTCTCTCTCTCTCTCTCTCTCTCTCTCTTTTTCTCTCACCTTTCTCTCCGTCTCTCTTACCTTTACTCTCTCCCACACCTCTTTAAGCTGTCACTCTCTACCTCCTCATCTTTAGTCTGGCACTTATTCGATCTCTTTAACTTGTTCCCTGTTCCCCTCCTATTCTTTCCCTTCACTAGCACGCGCACACACACACACACACACACACACACACACACACACACACACACATACATACATACACACACAGACACACAGATGCTACCCTGCTTTCATTCTCTTTCTCTTTACCCTCTGATTTTGTGTTTCATTCTTTTTCATCTTTTGTCCATTTTGTCCTCTTGATAATTATTTCCTTTGATTTCTCTGTTCCATTTAGTTTTATCATTCTCCTTCTCTCTTTCTCTCTCTCTCTCTCCATTCAGCCCAGACAAAAAAAGCGACAAACTTAGCATGTAGGGCTTTAATACCGAGCCAACCCTTTGACACCAACGAGGACATTTTACACCGAACAGAATTTTTCCTCTTTGACTGACAGACTGGACGATTGTCTGACTTGCTGGATTCTCTCTCTCCAGCCCTGTACCTCCATCACACATTTCCTCCCTCCTTACTTCTTCCTTGCCTCCTTCTCTCCTCAAACCTACCTCCCCTCTCATAACCACTCGCCTATTTCAGTATTCCAGCACCCCTTCTCTACCTCTTCCCCTATCCCCGTATCCCCTGCATCCGATTCCCCCACCCCAGCCTCTCCCCTCATCCCAAACCCCTCTACCGCGCCCCACAAGCTTCTTACCCCACAATCCACGCCCCCTTCCCATCCCTCCCACAACCCCCAGTCCCCTTCCCCCAACCACATCCTAATACTTCCCCCAAGGCTGCACTCTACCCCCAGTTTTCATTTTCCCCTTCAGGCCTGTTGAGTGAACTTATCTACCCACTTACTGACTGGAAAAGAAGACGACGTAGGTTTTAAATGGCCATAGATAGCACAATGGTCATGGATCCCTTCACTCTGATGACATATTTTCATTTTGCTCGCGCCACATCTACACGATTTCATCCATCTTTAGAGAGACATTTCTGGGATGGGCCGATTGAACACAGCCACCACTGATTTCCTCAGCGCGAGACGTCTTGGTTAACTTGAATA
>JAGKTI010008399.1:0-13574 GCA_018397915.1 Birgus latro
GGAGGCAGGCATAAAACACAGGCAATAACACCGAGCAAAGCTAACACACGACAACACCGAGCCATCACAACACACATGACAACATTACCCTGAGAATTTCCACACGTACTGAGGCGTAGGTTTGTATTTATTCGCTTATTTTTGACTGGCTACAACTGGGGAAGGGAGTGGGGAGGGAGCGGGAAAGGGGTGAGGGAAGGGGCGGGATATGTGGGGGTCTGGGAGGGAAAGGGTCCCTTGTACAAGGGATATGGAAAGTAACACAGCTACCTGATGGTAATAATCCCTACAAATTTAGGGAACAGCGGAGAAAGGCTGCTGGGGGTAGTGGGACTGGGGAACACTGAGGAAGACTGGGTGGAATCTATTAAGGTGGAGACAAAAATAGCAAACGCTATTGGTAGACGATATACAACGTAAATTCAGGATCAATAAAAAAAAAAAAAAAAAACTAAAAGAATGACACACCGTAAACCATGAAGCTTCAGGAGTATCAAGGAATACATTCAGAGCCTGGTGACAACTCAGAGAAATTTTTGAGTCAATACTTCAGTGACTTTAAAAACTGGAAAAGAATGAGAGAGAAGTTATATGCATGCTTTTCGTTTATGGCCACAGCGATCATAGCTGAGCGGTCAACAGGCACTAGACTCACTGAGGGAACGTTCAACTGTTCTAAGTAGAATACTATATGGGCAATTAATTTATTTCTTCCTTGAAAGTCCTCTTAAAAGTTACGGTCAGGACTGGGTAACACAAGACAGAGGGCAAAATGCAACACGGGGGGAGGGCAGGGGATAGCTACAGAGGTTGCAGGAGGATGCCGGATGCTACAACCGGATGGAATTATATAATAAATCATCAAATATACAATAGGGAAAACGCTAATGCCACAAAGGATGGGGCGATGCTCAGGTGATAAATACATTAGTGTCAATTATTGTATTTACACGTACATTTTAAAACAGCAGACACATCAACACTCCATCAGACATGGGAAAATAATGTAAGATCCTGAGAACCTTGGGACTAAAACTGCATTAGAGTAAAATATTTCAGGGACCCAACCAAGTGATTTGGCTGAAAATAAGTGATGGTGTTGGGGACTACTAATGGTGAAAGATGTGCTGGGGTTCTTGCTGTTGTGGGGTACGGTGGGACGGGAGGAAGGGAGTTAAAACAAGGCACTACAAAAAAGATCACCTCACCAATGTTTTGCCTACTGTCTAAATTTTCTTACCTTTACTGCGAAACACCTCCACTTACGCTGCTTTTCTAACATCAGTACAATATAACAATGGGAAGTTGACAGGTTTATGTGCATTACAGACGGGAGAGAATGGCTATTGTTATTTGACATTATAGTTCTGGCTTAACATTTGAAATTCATATGAAGCAATGATGAAAAGAGACGTGAAGGAGAGTTACTGTTGGATGTTAGAGACTAAAGAAAGAAAGGAAATGACTAACACATTACAACGAATGAAGGAAGTGAGCAGAGGTGTCGCACACAAGGGCAACAAGAGCTGGATAAACTCTTAAAAGGAGGAGGGAAACAAGGTCTGGACGTGAATGAATCTGAGAGCAAATGAGAATATTTAAAAAGTGAGAGAGTGACTAATGAGTACAGCATAAGTGTGACATAATATACACTTACTGTGCGTTGGTAGTCCGCTTCCCCGCTGCCTGCCCCTGCCTGCGTCAAGCCACCGTTAGCCATTCCAGCTCCTGCACCAGCCTGCACGGCAGCCAGCCAACCTGTCACTGGCCAGTCCCTTGGCCACCTGGTCAGTCCAACAACCAGGAAGCTGGTTAGTTAGCCAAGTAACTCATTTGTTACTTGACCAACTACGTATCTTCTCAACTAGCACGACAGCCTGTTCAGTCCATTTTCATCACAGCCTCAAGAAGCTTTGGAATTTTTTGCCGGCGATAGTAATAGCCTGCGTCTCACGTCATCTTACTTTACTGCTCTGCCACCGGCCACGCACATCTTATTATATTACCGCACCTGACTTCACCACCTACTGGTCTACCTCTTCCTGTCACCTGTTCAGTGTGGTCCTTATGATACATGTCATCCTAGACCAAACCAGTCGCTGGATCACGGGTAACTGTGCCTCTCGTCAGGCCAGGCCACAAGCACCCATGTGAGTCTCGTTACCAGCACCCTGTCTCATCCCTACACCCAAATCACCCACACACACACTTGCACCCAAAGCTCCTCGACATCCCTAAACCCTAATCACATCAAGCATACTAAAGTCAGTGAAGAAATAACTGACTCTTATCAACATTTAGTGTGCCAGGGATCGAACTCCAAACTATTAAATGAATCAGGCAGCACACCACTGTACTATGTAAAATTCCCTTACATGACCATGGTATACCAGTACGCTTCCTGATTGTCATCTGATAGTCTGCGTTTCAATTCCTGGCACAGTATCGGGGCCGGATGCTCAAAATACTTATGAATGGTATCTCGTTATGACAGTCATATTTCATCAATGGAAGTCGTAAGTGCCCACTCCATCGACACCCAAAACATTTAACCTGCCATCTTGTAACGCCAGATGTCATAACTTGGTGTGGTATTTTACAATACTCACAAAGGATGTCAAAGCGAAAGACAGCTCGAAAAAAGCTGTCATAAAACTTATAGTATGATAATGTACAGTTGCCCCAAGAGGTAGAGTATCCTGAAGTTTTAGATCAGTGATAAAGCACATACAGTACAAAGTGATCAAGGCATTCTGAAACTCTGCCATCACTTCTTGGTGCGACTGTACAGACTTTCTGCGCCCTACAGAGGAGTTACGAGCTGGAAATCATCTAAAGAAAGGCTGGAAATGAAGTGGGATGAGGAATAATGAAGAACCGTCAAGGACCAGATAAAATAACAGAAGACACACGTATTGTAAATGTTCAACTGACAAAAGACAATAGTAAAAAAGAAATAGGGATGTATTAATCATGTGCAAATAGATATTAAAAAAGAAAAAACTGAAGTACGAAAGAACGAATGGCCGCAACATTTCACGGTTAGTCAAAACCTTTACCAACGGTTTGGGTGTCTAGCTGGAGACGGTTGTTGGTGGGCGTGACCTAACTCCCATTAGCTTTTACATCGCAAGGCTGAGATACTGATAGAGAGCCCTCTATCGAGCCTTTACCAGACTTATGACTAATCTATGCTACAATAACGACTTCTTTAGTATCGAGCACTTACAGTACGATATTAAATGTACTGTATGTCATAAGCTATGATAGCCTACGCCCATTACATGGCCAGCACGTCATAACGTATCACCACTTTCAGTATAGGGCCCCAGGCAGATACAAATTAGCTGATTTTTTCCTGTGGCATTACAGGTTTCTTAGATCAAGAGATAATGTGAAAGAGGAGGCCAGTTACATTAGTGTGTGTGTGTGTGTGTGTGTGTGTGTGTGATATGGGAGCTGTCTTAAATTTTCAAGGACTCGGTTTACAGTATGAGAAAGCTTGAAANGTTACATTAGTGTGTGTGTGTGTGTGTGTGTGTGTGTGTGTGTGTGTGTGTGTGTGTGTGTGTGTGTGTGTGTGTGTGTGTGTGTGTGTGTGTGTGTGTGTGTGTGTGTGTGTGTGTGTGTGTGTGTGTGTGTGATATGGGAGCTGTCTTAAATTTTCAAGGACTCGGTTTACAGTATGAGAAAGCTTGAAACGTCATCAGAAGTTGCGTGCGTACAGTAGGCTACACGTGGACGGCTATGTCTGCTGTAATAAGGACACCCATACAGTAAGGCCCTCATTGTGTTTCTGCAAAAAATATTTCTACGAACCCCTTCTCTGCCATGACGTCCTTTATATATTACTCCTCCTGCTGCCGGATGATTCAATTAAGCCCTGGACAGACTCTCGTAGTGCAGATATCAGTGACCCAAATGAAGCTTGTATATTCGGGGACAGCAATTTGCCTCTCATCCTCCTCTACCCACGACACAATTTTCATTCTGTATCTCTATCCTCATCCCCTGTCCTCAACCTCATTCCTTAACCAGACCCTTACCCCCCCCCCACATCCTCACCCCAACGTCTCATCCTCCCCTCTCACCCCAACCCCTCTTCCTCGCCCTCACCTCAATCCCACTTCTCTCCCCCTCAACCCAACCCTCTTCCTCCCCCCCTCACCCCAAACCCTTATCCTCCCCCTCACCCAAACCCCTTATCCTTCCCCTCATTCCCTCACCCAATTCCTCAACCTACCCCCTATCCCTTATCCTCTCCTTCAGACTTCGCTTAACTCACCCCACACCCCATCCCTCTCACCCCTCACACTCAGCCTCACCCTAGATCTAAATCCTTGGTGCACTTTACTGTTCAGGGACACTACTTGCTTTTCTATCAGCGTGCACTAGTAGAAACAAAAAGTAGAAAAGTACGGAACACACACACACACACACACACAAACAGTCTTCCTTCAGTCTCAGCACAATGGAAAAAAAAAAATCGTCAAATCAAGATACTATCAACGAAAGATTCAAGTCTGTATTGCCATGTGGAAGGAGTTAATAAAGTTGGTTAGATTACGGGAGAGGGTCGCCTTCCCGTGGTGGTATCGACGTGACTAAACGGTGGAGCTACCCGGCCACACAAGCGTTCCTCCATCCCCGAAAGGTGGGTGGTGGGGAGCAGGTAACGGGCAACATCAGCCTGCGGTCCACTAGGTTCAAGTTTGAGTCTCTGCTTGCAACTACGATACTACTACTGCAACTACATCTATAGGGAAAATTACTGGAGGGGTACAGGGAAAAAAACAGCAGGGAAAAGTAGAGTCTGTCTGATAAGGTGGTCATCTAACAGGAAAAGTAAATGACGGCCGTATTCTAGGTGGCATAAGGGGTTTCGTAGCACCTCTTCATTAGCGATTTGTTTAGCATATAACACCTTAGCAGTCTTATGCATGTTGCCTATAGCGATTTAATATCCACATACTTTTCATCCATAACACAGAAAAGGATACTGAAGGGTCATGTGCAAAATAAATAGCACAGGAAGAGGCGTTACGAAGCCTCCTAACCCCACCACAACATGGCCCCAAACCCCTTCAGACCGAGAACGTATTTATTCTATGCCGCCACGAGTTTATTCCGGTTGGAGGGATAGCATGAGGGCTGGAGAAAGTGGTATGAAGGTTAAAACAAAATACACAAACTCGAAGTGGAGGGCATAAACCTTACAAATACCTTCACCCTTCCCTCCCTCTCTCTCTCTCTTTTGAGTTGGAGGGGTTATGCAACTCTCTGACACCTCCACCACCACACACGGTTCCCAGGCTGAGTACAATCGTGTGGGGGCGGCGTTAGGGTAGTGAAGAGGTTGTGGCGTTTCCAATTGGTTCTTGATGCTTCCACACTGTTTCACTGAGAGAGAGAGTGAGATAGAGACAGACCCCTTCCATCCGGTGACGTCTACTCATACAGGGTGGGTCATACATAACACTTCTCTTCCATCCCGCCCCATGATTTCCTGTGTTGCGGCCGGCGTTATCAGTGTCCTTCGTGCAACAATTATTCATCTCCTACCGCCACACCCACGCCCACACCAGCAGACTGAGACTTTCCCGCAACAAATACCGCTAAGTGAGTTTACAGTGGAGCGCTATTAACGGACCCCCCTGTATTCCATCTTGCATCTCGAAGTGAAGGGGTTAATGGAGGTTGTATCCAAAAATTGACATTCAAAAACAAGCTCTCTCTTTAGTGGCACAGCAGTTTTTGGAGAGAGCAAGACTAATGCAAGAAATACGTCATGGGACTAATAAATTACGTTGAATAGCAGGAAATACGTCATGGGACTAATAAATTACGTTGAATAGCAGGAAATACGTCATGGGACTGAAGGGTTACGTTGAATAGCAGAAAATACGTTATGGGACTGAAGGGTTACGTTGAATAGCAGAAAATACGTCATGGGACTGAAGGGTTACGTTGAATAGCAGAAAATAAGTCATAGGAGTGAAGGGTTACGTTGAATAAACTCGTCAATGAACAGCAAGCATATTAATAAAAACTGTCACCGTACTGAAGGGGTTACCAGTTTATTTTATTTATCCCTGTACAATCTAGGTTCGTGTTGTATGTGGCTCAGCAGACTTCGTAGCACCTACTCCTTAGCGATTTATTTAGCATATACCACCTTAGATTGCCGCGTGTGCCATGTATATCGTTCATCTGTATCAGTAACATAACAAGGGCATACTGTGGTGTAATATGCAGAACAAGTCGCAAAGGAAGATGAGTTACGAACCTCGGTGTGGTGAATCCGCAGTGATCTACAGGGTGAGTAAAAAGCCTGGAAACACAGTGAAAAGTATGCTGATCACCACAAGGTAACAGGTCAGAGAGGGGGTCGTATCCTAACTGGCTTTGGAGATTTCGTAACATCCCTTCCTTAGCGATTTGTTATACACACTGAACCGTAGTATGCTCTTGCGTGTTACTGATGTGAAAGTTAAATGGTGTCAACAGCGTACAAAGCAATGGGAAGGCGTAACATGGAAATACTCACTCACAGTAATGAAACAATAATGTCCACGAGGAGACGAGGAGATAGGACAAGCCTGTCACTAATGATGACACCAGTATTACACCTACAACCTCGCACGCACATCACCTAACCACCTACATCATACCACCTACAACATACAACTCACCCACCTACAGCATACCACTACACCGCACTAACCCACCTATCACGCACTACAGACCGTCCATTTTAACTTGGCGGGGATTTTCGTCCCTCTGCAGCTTATTTCCCGTTGCTCAGTGACACAGAAAGACAATGCTACGGCTCTACATCCTTTTCAAGAAATTTCTTCGTAACTAGCAACATACCTAGTGTTAATCTCGAGCTGAAGAGATGACAATATTAGGCCAAGTTAAAGGGGACAGATACTATTTTGGGGCCGTATTCTCGTCCGCCTATAGGGGATTCCGTTCACCTCTTTCTTAGCGATTTTTTTTTTTTTAATCCGTATCTACATATTAATATTCTCTTTACATGTGACTAATGTATATATCACTCGCCTTGATACCATGAAGTCGTTTTTCTTGGCTACCACCAGACGACTGTTATCAGGTTCAAGATCTTCACCCTACGGGGGTTCTAGTGCGCTTTACTAACTCCTCCAACCCCTCTTCCTGTCCCCGCACCCCAACCCCTTATCCTCCCCTCACCTAAACCCCATATCATCCCCCTCACCCCAAACCCATATTATCCCCCTCACCCCCACCCCCTTATCCTCCCCAACACCCCAACCCCATATAATTCCCCTCACTTCAACCCCAATCCTCTCCCTCACCCCAATCCCTCATCCTCCCTCACCCCAGCCCCATATCCTCCCTCACCCGTCCCAGTCTGAATGCACCCGTCTGGAGACAACAAGAATCAAGAGGTCATCGCTGAGAAAGGGTAATCGTGACCTATAAACAATCCACTAAGGCCAAGGTGACAGAAATCCTCCCATGCCTATGAGGACAAGGCCCGCTTTCTAGGTTTTAGAGGAGGCTTCGTTGCACCTCTTCCTTAGCGATTTATTTAGTCCCCTGACATCCTCTGGTACGCTGTTTTATATCGCAACAGGTAAGGAAGAGGTGTCACGAAATCCCCCAAAATCACTCATAACACAGGTCTATGTCCAGTACACAATACAACAACCACCAGGTCAAGTACAGGTCTTTCACACTAACTTGGCCCAGATTCTTCTCCTTTTTTACCTTATATCACGAAGGTCATAGACAGAAAAAGAGAATGCCACGCCTCAACCTCCTTTCCACAGAACTTGTCTGTAACTGGAATCGTGTTCTAAGGTTATTCTCTTATTATAACTCAGCATTCAAGATGGAGAGAGGGCGATGTCAGACCAAGTTAGAGGAAAACGAGTATAGATTACGTCACTATACCAGGGCACTATAGAACCTAGAGCTAAAGGTCGTGGCTAGGGAAGGTAGGTGAAGCAGGCTCTACATCACCTTCTCCTTGCCAGTTTATTTTTGCATATGACATGTTGGTAATTAAGAGCTACGTCCATAACAAAACACATAACATATAAAAGAACACTAATATGCTGTATGCAAAATAAATCGTTCAGTAATTCAGATCTATGTCCATAGTAAAAATACATAACATATACAAGAACAAAGAGATGGAGTATGCAAATGAAATCGTTCAGTAATTCAGACCTACATCGATAATAAAAACACATTATACATGCAAACGAAGAGAAAGATGCAGTATGCGAAATGAATCGTTCAGGAATATGTGTTAGATACCCTTCTGAATTCTTGAGACTGGGAATTAAATTTACTCCTTAACGATTTTATTGTTGCATACTAAGCTTTAATTTCTGTTTTCAATGTTATTTGTGTTTTTTTAGTTACAGTTTAATACCATAAGAGAAAATATCAACATGGCCTATGGAAAAACAAACAAGTAAGGCAGAAGTGCAAGGTAGCCTGTCTACCTAACGATTATACGGACCTAGGGAAGCGCCATCTAGGCTCGTTCAACTCTCTAGTGCTGATATGAGAGTCAAACCCACTAAACATGATCACAGACATCAGTCGAGTTGAGATGTGCAACTAGTCAACACCCCGGTACGCTAGATCGAAAAAAAACTATTGACAATACTCGGCTGACCAGGCAACTAAAACCGGGTGGTTAGGGCTGGCTGACTAACGGCCGCATTCTCGGGCCTTAGGAGCCTTTGTACCACCTCTTCCTTACCCATTAATGTCGCATATTTCATCTTCATATTCTCTTGTAGGTTTCTGATATCTTTTTCACATTAACACAGCTTGCAATAAAAAAAAAAATACAAGAGAATATTAATAGGCCATATGCAGTAATAAAGTGGTAAGGAAGAGGGATTAGGCAGCCTCCTCTGGTGACGAGAATATGGGCCTACGGCTGACTCACTAGTTCAGACTCACTAAATTATGTGGCCAAGGGACTAGTGTGAGCAACTAGGCTGGCGACTACACCACGTGGAATGGCCAACTAGGCTATGGAGGCGGCAGCAAGGGAGACGGGCAACAAAATGGCTGGTGGTAAAAGGCCATGGACAGAGAGACAGATAGAGATAGTAAGTAACATTAATGACTGGAAAGATGCATATTATATTTGAGAAGAGCACGACTGGTAAATATAAGTGACCTGATGTCAAATGGTAGAAAAGTGAGAGGAAGAAGTGGAGAAATATAGATCATATGTGATGTAATGTGTGTTAAATGATATGAGTATGGTGTGTGAAGGCACGTACTGGCTTGTTGTGTGGTGTGAGATGAATCAAGAAATTGTAATGAAAGTGGTTCTTCAAGTATAAAACAAAGAGGGCAGTGAGAGTTGATGACCAAGTGCTGCAGATGCAAAGTAGAGTGACAGTGACAGATGAGTGTTGGAAAGAGTGCCAGGGATGGATGAAGCAGCGGACCTACCTTACGCCCAGTGAGCACCTTGCCGTTGGGCTTTGCTTTGCAGTCACCACCTGGTTCTCCATCACTCTTTATGCTCATTTTCTCGACTCCCGGCGGGATATCATCTGAATCGTCTGAGTACCCAGAAGGAGACCCATCCATGTTGTCATCATCCGCATCACGTGCCATGTTTAGCGCCTCCATCGTTTTGGCCATCGCCAGTTCGTCGTCCTTCTGCAGGGGTTGAAAAAGAAAAGAAAAGAAAAAAAAGACGGTTTTATTGTGAAACACTCTCTGCACTACACCATTTCCTCACTACTGGTCATTATGGTACTTGTCTCTGGAGCTCTACGTTGTACCACTCAACAACTACATCACAGATATCATTTATTTCTCTCTGACATATGCTTCCAACAATTCATAGTATATATCATGTAGCACCAATTATACCAATGCAATGCAATGCAGTGCAGTACCTCTCACCCCACCTTTGCTACATATGATGTTTCACAATACAGTACATGTAATATACGCGACAGCTTATCTTAATCTCCCGATGTGACCAGCTTCATCAAATGACAGATTCATGACAGACGGAACAATGCTGCCTACCACATCAGTAATAATAACTCACCTTACTCTGTATTTCTTCCATTAGTAACTGTTCTGCTTCTTCTTCAGCCTTCTTTTGCAACTGGTCGTAGGACATGGCGACAATGGCGAGGATGAGGTTGACCAAGTAGTATGAGCCCAGGAAGATGATCACCACGAAGAAAATGATGTGCCAGGGGCCTGCTGATCGCAACACCTGCACAACAATAAACCTACTGAAGCCCTGCCAGTATTTACACCTGCCACACACATTTGTGCATCATAACTGACGATTTTAACCCCTCCATGGCGAGGACGATTTTCTGTCTAATTCTCGCCACTGCAATACATTTCTAACTAACTAGACAAGAATTCCAGGACTGAAGGTTTTACACATGCCATAAGCCCAATCACAACGATGCTGACTTGCTATCAATGTCTTCTCTGTACAGTATTTGGCTTAGAAAATCGCATATAACTGAAAGGGTTCAAACTGCACGACCAGCGAGAATTATGCAACTATTTCATTTTGATTAACACACCCCACAATTTCTTCACGGGTTTCTTCTGTTGGTGGAGTATTTAGGTTTTTAATTTTTGTACTTATTTCTCCATTTATGCTTTAAAGTGGTACGCTAAAGGAAACAGCTAATTATACAGTATATTATCCCTCCAGAGCGTAAAGGCCCAGGGCTAGGCTACCATAAGACTGGAACATATAAGGGTAAAGAGGCAGTCTTACGTACCTGACAGCATTTAAATTTTACACGGTAGCAAATCATCCCGTTACCTATAAAAGACTCAAACCACTGCGCGTATGGCACAGTCTTCACCCCCAACTCCAGTCCTGCACTGGAGGAGAACAACAACAACAGTAATAATAATGATAATAAAAATAATATAGTACCGATAATAATAATAATGTCCCACACTGCTCTTTGTGAGGTTTAGGGTCTTGAGGTTGGGCCATTATAGTTCGAAAAACTTACAGGCAGGTGACGGGCCGGGTAACCTAACACACACACACACACACACACAAACAAGAAGCGGCAGTCATTTTAGTGCTGACGTATAAATACAACAGGATGTCTAGTCAAAGATGTCATCTAAAATTTGGAGTAAATCAGACGAAAATTGACAATTTTATGTCCATTTGAAATTTTTGGCCCGACCCACCTGACATTGACTACCCAACCGCTAGCTGGGGGATGACCTCCCTGATGTAATGAGGCATGTTACAGGATGCAGCTTTGAAAGATGCACATTTAGGTTCTGGTTTCATGTCATATGACGATTTTGAGAGGCGTTATGGGCCTACAGCCTGGCCCTTAGCCCAATATGGCCCAAAATTTAATCAGATAATCAGAAGGTCACAGCCATTCATCCTTGTTATTTTAGTCAAAATCACACCAGTAGTTTTCACGTGAAGTTAACAGACAGAGAGACAGACTGACAGACAGAGACAGAAAAATCAAGTGAAAACCATACCCGTCCCCGAGCCGCTCTGGGGCGGGGGCGGGTAAAAGCGCCTTTGTGCATGTTGCGGGCGTGACTCACCTGCTGGTAGAGGTTCTCCCAGAAGTCCTGCGTCATGAGTCTGAAGGCGGAGAGGAAGGACCACCCGAAGTTGTCGAAGCTGGTGTAGTCGTTGTTGGGGTTGGGCCCAAACCCTTGCAGACAGATGTAACCCGCCGGACACGTTCTGCAGGGAGGGGGCGTGTACTGGGGGGATGCTGACGATGTACTGAGGCTACTGGGGTACTGGGGTGTAGTGAGGGCTATTGGGGCTATACTGGGGGCTATTGGAGTGTACTGGGGGCTACTGGGGATGTACTGCTGGGGGCAACTGGGGTGTAGTGAGGGCTATTGGGGTTGTACTGGCGGCTACTTGGACACTCCTTGGGACGGTGTACTGGACTATATGGGTGTTCCAAGGACTACTGAGGCTGTACTTAAGGCTACTGGGGTGTATTGTGCTATACTAGGGGGCTACTGGGTCTACTTGGGATATATTGAGGGCTACTGGATGTACTGGGGATATACTGGGGACTACTGGGGTGTTCTGTACTGGGGCAACTGTGGTGTATTGGGGCATCTCCTGGGTAACTGGGGGTGTACCGGGGCCTCTGGGGTGTACTGGGGCAATTGGGGTGTACTGGAGCAACTGGGGAGTATTTGGGGCAACTGGGGCATCTGGGGTGTACTGGGGCAACTGGGGGTGTAGTGGGACAACTAGGAGGTGTAGTGGGGCAACTGGGGGTGTATTGGGGCAACTGGGGGTGTACTGGGGCTTTATGGAGGGCTAGTGGGGATGTACTGGGAGCTACTAGGGATGTACTGGGGTGTACCCTCCTGGGGGCTACTGTGGACTCTTGCTACTGGGGACGTAAAGGGAGTACTGGGGTAAACTAGAACTAGGGAAGTACTGGGAGCTATTAATGATCCTGGGAGGGTATAAAAGGGAAACTGGAAACTGAGGACTACTAGAATGTACTGGGGATTACTGGGGGCTACTGGAGTGTACTGGGGGATTACTGGGGGATACTGAAGTATACTGGGGGATTAACTGCGGCTATTTAGGATGCACTGGTAGATAAACTGACGCTGCTGGGGGTAAGCTACAGCTGCTGGGAGTGTACTGGGACTACTGGGAGATATACTGGATAGGGTAACTAGATGCTGAAGTACTGGGAGCTACTTCTGAGGGGAGGAAACTGGGAGGGTGTGTACTGGGGTAACTGTAGGATCATTTGTACTTGGGTAACTTGAGGTACTGGGGTAACTTGAGGTACTGGGATAACTTGTACTGGGATAACTTAAGGTATTGGGGTTATAATGGGGCAACTCTGAGGTAACTTTAGGCATTTGGGTGTACTGGGTAACTTTAGATATTATGGTGTACTGGGGAGAAATATACTAGATTATACTGGGGAGTTATATACTAGAGAGTACTGGGATAAAAATACTAAGCTATACCGGGGATAAATCTACTAGGGTGTACTGGGATAAACGTACTAGGGTGTACTGGGATAAATCTACAAGGGTGTACTGGGATAAATCTACTAGGGTGTACTTGGGAGAAAAATACCAGGGTGTACTGGGACAAAGATACTAGGCTGTACTGGGGTAATTATGCTACGTCATTCCAGGAATAACGTTGTACTGGGACAATGATCAATATACTAGGGTGTAGTGAGACAGGGATACACAGATACTACGGTGTACTGGGAATAAGCAGACTTGGTGTACTGGGGCATACTAGGGTGTACTGGGGATGGGAAAATGTGAACTAGGAAATGTCGAGTGTACTGGGGGGGAGGGGAACTGGGACCGGGAGGGGGAGGGGTCACTGTACTGGGGAGACAACCTTATACCTGTTTTAAAGTATTGGGCTAATACTACTACACTAACTCACACATCTCCATACTCACCTTCATTCATTCATACTTACCTTTACTCATACTGTCACTCATACTCACTGTCACTCACTTATACTCACCGTCACTCACTCATACTCACCGTCACTCACT
>JAGKTI010008399.1:23581-33735 GCA_018397915.1 Birgus latro
GTGGTGGTGGTGGTGACAACTGTAGTTGTGGTGGTGGCAGTGGTGACAAGTGTGGTTGTGGTGGTAGTGATGGTGGTGGTGACAACTGTAGTTGTTGTGGTGGTGGTGACAACTGTAGATGTGGTGGTGGTGGTGGTGACAACTGTAGCTGTGGTGGTGGTGATGGTGACAACTGTAGATGTGGTGGTGGTGGTTGTGGTGACTGCTGTTTTAGTAATAGTGGTGATGGTAGGGACTTGTGGTGGTGGCGACTACTGTGGTGGTCATGCTGATAAATGTCATGGTGGTGGGGGGACAACTGTAGTGGTGGTGGTGCAGACTACTGTAACTGTGGTGGTGGTGGGGAGGGGGACTACTGTAGTTGTGGTGGTGGGAACTATTGCACTTGTGATGGTGTTTGTGGTGAGGCAGCGGTGGGAACTACTATAACTGTGGCGGTTGGGACTACTATAATTGTGGTGGGGGTGGAGGAAGTGAGGAGCAGTGTCACTGTGGTGATAGTGGTGGGAACTACTATTACTGGTGGTTGTGGTGGGAAGTGTTTTGACTGTGGTGATTTTGGTGGTGATAGTGACTACTATGACTGTGGTGGTGGGAGGACTATGATAACTGTGGTGGTGGTGGGGATTACTACTGTAACTGTGGTGGTGGTGGGGATTACTATTGCAACTGTGGTGGTGGTGGGGATTACTACTGTAACTGTGGTGATGGTGGGGACTACTTTGGTTGTGATGGTGGTGGGGACTACTGTGGTTGTGGCTGGGGTGTGGACTACTGTGGTTGTGGCAGTGGTGGGGACTACTGTGGATGTGGTAGTGGTGGGGACTACTGTGGTTGTGGTAATTGGGACTACAAAGGTTATCGGAGTGGGGAGTACAGTGGTTACGGTAGTGGGAAGTACTGTGTTTGTGGTGGTGGTGGTGGGGACTAATATGGTTATGATGGCGGCAGGGTCTACTGTTGTATGGTGGTGGTGGGGACTACTGTGGTTGTCGTGGTGGGGACCACTGGTTGTGGTGATGGGAACTACTGTGGTTGTGATGGTGAGGACTACTGTAGTTGTGATGGTGGAGAATACTGTGGTTGTGATGGTGAGGACTACTGTGTTTGTGATGGTGGGGACTAGTGTGGTTGTGGTGGTGGGGACTACTGTGGTTGTGATCGCGGGGACTAGTGTGGTTGCAGTGGTGGGGACTACTGTGGTTATGGTGGTGGGGGCTAATATGGTTGTGATTAGGACCACTGTGCTTGTGGTGGTGGGGACTACTGTGGTAGTGGTAGGAGGAACTACTGTGGTTGTGTTTGGGTCTACTGTGGTTGTGGTGGTGGGGACTACTGTGGTTGTGGCGGTGGGATCTATTGTAACTGTTTGAGACTGCCGTGGTTGTGGTGGTGGGGACTACTTTGATTGTGGTGGTGGGGACTACACTGATTGTGGCTGTGGGGACTACTGTGGCTTGGTGGTAATAGGGACTACTTTGCAGTGGTGGGGACTACGGCGGTGTGGTGGTTGTGTGGACTACTGTGGTGGTGGTGGGGACTCCTGTGGTGATAGAAACCACTGTTGTGGTGGGGTGAACTGTGGTGGCAGGGAGCTATACTGTTTTTGGTGGTGACTGCTCGGGTGGTAGGGACTACTGAGGTGACAGGGGGCTATTATGTTGTGGTGGGGACTACTGTGGTGGGAACTGCTGTACTGTGGTGGCAGGGGCCTACAGTGGTGGGAAATACTATGGTGATTTGAGACTACTGTTGTGGTGGGGACTACTGTTGTGACAGGGGCTATACTGTTGTGATGGAGACTGCTGAGGTGGTGGTGAGAATTTCTGTGTTGGTGGTGAGAACTCCTGTTGGAGCTGGGAATACTGTGATGGCCGGATTTCGAATGGGACTACCAACTGTCTGGTGGAAATACTGATGTCTCTTGGGACAACTGTTGCCTATTGGAACTACTGCTTTCTGCTGGGACAACTGATGTCTGTTGGATGGCTGGTGGGACATGTAATGTTGGGACTACTGATGTATGTTGGAACTAATGATGTTGTGTTTATTGATGTCTGTTGAGACTACTGATATATGCTGGGACTACTGATGTATGCTGGGACTACTGATGTATTTTGAGACTACTGATGTATGTTGGGACTACTGATGTATGTTGGGTTTACTGATGTTTGCTGAGGACTACCAACGTTGGCTATAAACAACCGATGTCATGTGGGTGTGGTGGGGTGGGGGTGGCTGGTGAGGTGTGGTGGGCACTTGTGCTATCTGCTGGGTACTGTTATGGGGCAACTACTGACGTCTGTGTGGTTTAAATGAGGTCTGTCTAAAGCCTGGTTTAACCACTTCACTATGGGGGGGGGGTCACATCTACGCTGAACACAAATCATTTGACCTTAGGATGAAAAAAAATAAAATAAAAATACTCTGGAGCCATGGTACTGAAAGGGTTAATGAAGAGTTTTTAACCCCACTAGTACGAGAGGTCTTCCCTACTGAACGCAATCACTTAGCAAGAATTTAACAAAAAAGAGAAAAAATGGCATTATGATACTGAAGAGGTTAAAGTAGTGAGGGCATATAAGGGGGCTGGGTTGGGGTGGCGTTCCAGTACCATTTCGCCGCCGTGGACGCATTTAGAGTACTTCAGTCAAGCTAAATCCACACTATCAGACTCATATTGGAAAATTCAAGTATTCTAATGCTACTCGTCACAACTGTGAACCCTGTGAACAAAATCGTGCAATGGCAGCATGAGCAAAATCATTTAATGCGTCCAAAGAAGGCGAAAGAGTTAAGACACTTCCAGAAACATCAGTGCTCGGCTACTACACGGACAGCTACACTGATATACTCTCTTCACTTTAACTTGGCCAAAAACTTATATCTCTCCATCTTGAAGGCTGTGCTGTAACAAGAGATTAACACAAGTGCTATGGAAAGAGTATAGAGCGGTAGTATTGTCTTTTTCCACCACTGATCTACGGGAAATATGCTGCAAAAGAACAAAAATCTCTGCCAAGTTAAGGTGAAAGACCTAGTGTATGATAACTATACTCTGTCCACTTTAACTTGGCCTAAAGTTACCATTATGACAGCGCTGGGATTTACTTTATTTATTCTTTAATATCTACAGATGTAGGGGACATTTTAAGAGGCAAGGTCTGTATTAGCAAAACTGTGGGCGTGAAAATGTGGCCAAGCCTCGAATTTATGACGTTATTTTCCTAAGTATCTGATGATGACACAGTATGCCTGGCCCTTCTGTATTGTTGCTGACTACACTCTGTAATGTGGACTACAGGATGATTACGTCTAACAATTACAGGTGTTTCATAAATGATCACCAACTCTTATAGGCTTACTCACACCTTCACATTCTCAGTTTTATTAGCACGGGCGTAAATCCCAGCGTTCCAGCATATCCCCAGTACTCCGGCATAGCCTCAGGGCAGAGGATGCCGGACTACAGGATCTTTACTCAATTTGCCATGACCATTTTTTAACCTGTAGTCTTTCATATATTAGTAAAGTTATCTGTAAAAGAAACTGAAGGATTATATATATTTTTTACTTGTTAACATGTACTATTTCATATATTAGTAAAGTTATCTGTGAAGGAAACTGAAGGATTATACATTTTTTACTTCTGTGTCCCTAAGGGAGCGTCCACACATGTGCTCAAACATGTGTTGACAACACAGCTGGCAACATGTTTGGATACGTGTATGCACCAGTATTTGGACAGATGTATGCAAACATGTTACAGTACAGCTTCAAACCTGTCGGCAGCAGAGGTGATGGGATAAAGGTTTCTATACGAGGCAGCTGAGACTTCATCATGGTGGTGTTGCCAACATGATCTGGATGCTGGTGTTCCCTGCATGTTTGCAGCTTGTTCGTTATAGTGTTGTTTACATGTTGCCAGCACTTGTTCTAGCACACGTGTGGACACGCCCTAAAAGTCTGAATCTTCTAACATTTTCCCTGGCCATGCAGTGGTATATACTGATGCAGAGAGTTGCAGACTCTTAAATGAAAATATGCTACTTTATCTCATCACATACACAGCTTGCCATGAAATTAAAAACAGCAAATTTCTACAACCCTCGATTCTAATTCCGGGGCATGATTCCATTACGACTAAACTTATGAGATATATTTTAACCTCATCTTAGGGATACTAATAATCAATCATTAACGCAGCTGTCTTTTTTTTTTTTTTTTTTGTAAGTGTGCACCATATAATTGGCGGGAAATTCTATATGTCGCAGCTTACGGCTTATCATACTTTCTGGCCTTCTACTCCTTTCCGTGCATTTCTGGCACCATCACACTTTTTTTTTTCAGTTTCAGGAATGTCAAATTTAGTAATGAAGAATTTAGAAGCAAGCTGCATTATCCCCATCAGTCCGAGTACAGCATTTGAACTTTTTTGTCCATGCCACACCCACCATTACTTCTCTCAGCCTTGGATGGGACTAGCACATATTCAGTACGAACTGTGCGTAAGTGCCGGGTGGTTACATGTGGTGTTTGGTACGGAGGAGGTCTGCTGGACGACGGGAAACAAGCTCTTAAGTGTATACCCAAAGTAAATACACATTTTAATGACAATAGTGATGGGGCAAATACAGGATGTATGTAACCCCTCTACTTGGAAAAATGTTCAGTTGAATGAAAGCGCCTCGTAAAGACAAGAATACAATACGGAATCCTGTACCTCCCTGAACCGATGGGGTTCATGCATTTGTGACGGCAGGTGTACTTTTAACTGGATAAAACTGGCAAAAAATGGTGGAGTTAATCTTAGCTGCCATTATATCTGGTTGTATTATCATCACCATCACCATTCCTAATAAGGTGAGTATGTCTGAAGTGGGCGAAACGTCACCTCCAAGAAGTAAGGCCTTTACTTGGAAAAACCGCGTTAATCATCACCACCACCTTCGTCACTGGTGCGATGTCAACATCATACTTGAGTATTAGGAACAGTACACCAGTACAGCCGGTCCTCATTATAAGCAAGAGATGCCTTCCCAAATATTATAACTTCTTCCATACAACTGGTACTGTACACTGGCAAATCAGCATTATAAGTACGAACGAAATAGTAATAGGGCATTTTGTTTTTGCAATTTACTATGGCCTTAGCCCCTTCAAACCCAGAACATTTTTTTTTTCCACCTCAGGAGCTACGGTGGTTCAATGGTGGCGTACTCGTCCCATGATGCTTCAGCCCAGAGTCTAAGGTTCAAGGACACGCCAGTGCGGACATTCACAATGGGTGGTCTGGTGGCATCTTTTTTCGTATGCCTGCTTATGTTCGCACCCTCCCATTTCTACCGGTGACATGCACAGCCGATGATACACAAAAACACAGTCAATAAAATACTTCGGTTTTCACATGCATCACTCTTTCTACAGACAACCTTCCCCATTTGTACTTTGCCAGCGTGGGGATGGGTTAAATCTGGCTATCACACTCCCTCCGGGGAAAAACTTCAGTCCTGAAGTGGACTCTTACAGTTACAGACATAGGCTACACAGAAAACAGCAATATGCTGAGCTGTAACACTAGATTAATTATAAGGTGTTAATCACGACGAAGTGCTATGGAATGAGTTCTATACAGAGCCACAATACCATCACTGTACTGCCACTGATCTACGAGAAACAGGCTGCTAAAGCACGAAAATCTCCGCTAAGTTAGGATGGACGAACTACAAGAACCCAGGGTCGTATACTACTGCCTGAGAAGCACCAAAAGTACCTCTTCCTTATCGATATATTTTGCATTCGAGACTAGAAAAAATATAAGCACAAGAGATAACAGGAGGCTCTTCGATTATGTAACAGGAGACTCAGAGATGGTCATTAACACTTAAGATACACTGAACTACCCCCTGCGACTTGAAGGGGGTGATACGGGAGTTATTTTTTTTTCTTTCTATTTTTCTCTTTCTTTTTCAGCCATCTTCAGTCCAGTTACATCTTTCTGCAGTTTATTCCTGTTGCTACGCAGGCAGGTGTAAATTAAGGCTGCATCAAACCCCACTAATTCAGCACGGTAGGTCTATTCTCAGTGAAATACAACAGTCCGGGATGGAAAGAGTAAAACAGAAAATACATCAGGGATAAGGAGAGAGAGAGAAAGAGACGCTTGTTGTCGGTATAATCAAAAACTTATACGACATAATATGCCAAGGTAAATCGTTTTTACCGTAAGAGTAACTTACTTCTAAAACATTATGTCTCTTAAACTGATTTACAACCTTTTTGTACACAGAACCTAACATGCACGGAGACGTCAACAAAAAATATACCATATTTTCGCGGGTACGGTACATATAATTAATAGCTTGCCAAGAGCTTTTACAAAATTGTTTACATAAGTCGTGATCCTAAAGGTATGTAGATATGATTTCTGGCAGCCAACCTTCTACAGAACGCCATGTAGCTATGTTTTTGAAAAAAAAAAATGGGTTTTGCCCCCTGGCTATTTAACCTATCCAAGAGTTACAGCCACCAACTCCGCTGTTAAAGAAAAAATGGATAAATGGATAAAGAACACCTTTTTTTTCTTATTCTTCCATGCTCCATCCTGGTTGTTCAGCAATTAAGGTGTGCTACAGTCGCAGTCACTAATATCGCTCCACTTTGTATTCGAAAACTTGTCACTGGATTTCAAATGTTATCGCTCTGAGTCTCCTTATAGTAATGAAGTGAATCAATATTTATGTCCGCTACTGTACAAGGTGCTTCTTGATAAATGCATTTTTCTACAGTCTCTAATAACTTTACACTGAAAAATTTCAATCCCTGTATTTCCATCTTTGCCATTCCACTATATTTTGTTTAATTCCGAATCCTCATATTTTGACAAAACTTCATGTTAGGGGCCACTAGAAAAATCAGCTTAACAAACTACCAAGAATATCTAGTTCTTCACTACTGAAAAAATAAAGCCATCAAGAATACTCCGAATAACTTACATTTATTTTCGTTGAAGTTGATGTAGTCTTGGATAGTCCAGTTTCCTGAAAAATCGAACTTTTTGATACATTTTTGAGTGAGGACGCCCATGTAGATCTGAAGGCCAAGCAACGCGAAGACGGAGAGGGAGAACACCGTCAGGATAATCACATCCCTCAGGTTCTTGACTGATTCTATCACAGCGCCCACGATCGTCTTGAGACCTGCGGAGAAGCACATACGTTAATGAATGCGCCTGTGTGTGTGTGTGTGTGTGTGTGTCTGTGTGAGAAAAAGAGAGTATGCTTAGACGTGGGTTTGTGTGCAGGTGATTGTAGCTGACAAGAGTGAGTGTGCTGAGGGGGCATAGTTTTTGACAGGAGTGGCTTTATACTTTGAGGCATATGATGGGGATATATGGTGTGGGCCTTAGTTATGAGCTGTGTGAGTGATAGGAATGGGTTTGTGGTCAAAACTGAGAAAAAAATTTACTCTTTTTATCTTAACTTGGCCAAGATTTTTGTCCTTTGCAGCTTATTTCATCCAGCTGAAAGGCAGAAAAAAATACTGCTACAGCTTTGCAACCTTTCCTTGGCGCTTCTTCTTGATTGTCATTCTAGTGTTAATCTATTGTTAAAACTGAGCATTCACTATGGAGATGGCGATTTTAAAGGAGTATGATAACTGGGCAAATTATTAAATTACGAGACTGGGATGCAGGTATTGACAGACCGATGTGTTGCATGTGAGTTTCATGATTGTATAAAACTGACAGCAGCACGGGTTGACATTTAGCGATGATGGAACCCGCCTGATAACCAGTGTAATTAAATTATGGGTGTTTTGTCCTCTATATCCCTTTCAGACCCGGTGTTTGACTGTAGCTGAAAGAAATCGTCTAGAGGCAGTCAGAATAAGGTAATAAGATACAAATGGTTCTGAATGGGATGTGGCTAAAACAAGCTTCCTAATATGTGAAGCAGAGGTTTCAGTAAGGAGGCTACAGTATATAAAAATACCGCATGAAGGATTTAGTACATAATTAACATATCAGTGTGAGACTGATAGCACATGAGATGGAGAAGTCAAGGGAAAAAGCAATGGACATGAGATTACAATAGAATGGGGAGGGTGAGACATAATGTGATTCGCAAAAAAGATGAGTAAGGAAGTCTGTCAATTAGATCTCACTTCACCCCATCTTTAGGTGGGAAAAAAGGTTCAGGAAAGCGATGATGGTCAAAGAGTAAGCAGGAAAATCCATTATAACTAAAGCCTGCATCTTTTTTACAACCAGACAACTGACGCTGGCACTACTGCACGGGTATTATGAAAGCAACTCAACTCGCTGAAGCTAAATCGAAGTGCAGGTTTCGTCTGAGGGATGGAGATGTGACTCTTAATGGCCACTCTGCCCACAGATCTCCTACTTCTGTAATTTCTCATTCTACTTCTGGATCCTACCCACTCTATTCATATGATGAGTTACCTACGTCAGGATGATGGTGATGGTGGTGGTGGTGGTGGTGGTGGTGGTGGTGGTGGTGGTGGTGGTGGTGGTGATTATGACGACTTCCGTGACTTGGCAAATGTACTTTAAAATGGTGGCTACACATCTTTTTTCACTGAGGGACAAGTTAACCACAATCAGGGGAAGTGAACTGAGGTGGAGTGGGATGGGGTGATTGGAGGCACACACCTGGAACAATGGCGACAGTCTTGAGGGCTCGCAACACACGGAAGGTTCTGAGCGCTGCGAGGTTACCCAGGTCAATAAAAAAGGTCACGTACCTGTGGGGAGGAAGCAAGGATCAACACAGGTCACATACATATTAACTCCTTCACTATGATCACCATTTTCACCGGGGCACGAGTCAGCAGAGGCCCTACTTCGATCAATCTCCTCTATCATGACTTTTTGCAACTTTCTTATCATCTCCAAACGATTTTACTCAACTCTGAAAAGCCTCCTAATCTGAGTAAAACAGTATGAAGCATGTCATCGCACTGGAGGCGTTTATTAAGAAAATCATCAATGCAAAACACATACGGCAGCTAAACAAACCTCTGTAACTGTGTGTATCCGGCTATATGTGTGCGTTATTCAAAATCTGGATATCTAATAACATTTAATTCTCACACATACAAACGCTTTCAAATACAGCCGCCACTGAATTTAACCCCTTCATTTCGATTACATCTTTCATATTATTTTATTCTTACTACCTCCTGATGATTCAATACAAGTTGGGAAAGACCTCTCATATTTTTAATGGGTTAATGAAAGCTGTATCTACCCTCCACCCCACCCGTTTGGAAAGCCTGTCAAAAGCTGTATAAAACTGTCTGGAGATGGCAAGAACAAAATACATGGCGTAATGATAGCGAGGAGGATACCGTGACTAATATAACAGTGAGTGGCCGATGTTCGCCCATTCTTAGATTTGGTTGGCTTGGATTAGGTTTGGGAAGGTCACGTCAGGTCAGGTTTAAGCTAGGTAGGATCCAGATTAGGTCAAGTTAGATCAGGGCAGATTAAGTTAGGTTGTCAGGTTGGCTTAGGTTGTGTTAGGTTGTCAGGAAAGATAATTTAAGGTTAGATCAGGTCAGGTCATGTCAACGCAGCTTCGATTAGGTTAGGGGAAGGCTGGCCAGGTTATGTTAGGCCGTCATGTTAGGTCAGATTAAAGTAGGTCAGGAAAATTGAGATTCCATAACACCTCACCCTCAGCGGTGTGTTCTGCCTCCTACACTCCAATACCCTCTTGAATGTTAGTAAGGAATCTCGTGTTGCAATCTCTACACTATTCTAATCAGTTCAGGAAAGACCTGGCCAAGCTTTTCGTCCTTTTGCAACCTATTCCATGTAGCCCAGTGGCAGAATAAAATAATACCATGGTTCTATAGTCTTTCCATACCACTTCTTCATGACTAGCATCATTATCCAGTGCTAATCTACTGCTGGAAATCATGCACTCACGAAGGGGTGATGGTAATATTAGAGCAACTTTCGGTAAATAATTATACATACAAAAAAAAAACTAGCAGGTTATTGCAGTGAAGGGGCTACGATATAAATACAGCACAAGGAAATAATTTGGTGCAATATGCAAAATAAATCGCTTCACTGCAGATCTGCTATTGAAACATACACACACACACACACACACACACACACA
>JAGKTI010008400.1:0-33733 GCA_018397915.1 Birgus latro
ACTCACAGTAGCAGCGTCAATCAAAGGCCAAGGGCCAAACACTGGATCAGCGGGCTCCAAACCTTCTCTATCCCAATCAAACTCCTCATTCAACAATCGGCTATAATGCTCTCTCCATGCATCTTTAATATCCTCACTGTTCACCACTACCCTTCCATCATCATTCTTCACACTGCTCACCTGCAATGTCCCAATTATCCCTCTTCACCTGATTTGCCACCCTAAAAATCATATTTTTCCTTTCTCCATGATTTAGATTATCAAGTAAAAGTCTCTGTGACTCAGACTTCGCCCATGATGGGAGTAGATAAAATTGACAGAGAAAATCTGTGTGGAATGAGAGGGTAACAAGTGGACATGGAATGAAATTAAAGAAGCCAAGCTGCTTGAAGGACATCAAGAAATATAGCTTTCCTTATAGATGCATAGACCTGTGGAGTAACCTGGACAAAGAGATCGTCCAGTCTAAAAACATAAACGAGTTTAGAGCAAAATTTGACTTACTGAGAGGAACAGAAATGGGACCCCACGAGCATAGCTCATTTCCTGTATATCACTAGTAGGTAAATACAGTTAGGTAAATACACACACACACATACATACACACATGATTATGCTATTTAAATGCATATCAGGGAAAGAGAAAATAGACATAAATGAATATATAACATATGGGGAAGTATCGGCAAGAGGACACTGCAAAAAACTGCGTAAAAAGAGAGGTGATAAGATGTAAGGAAATTTAGTTTCCCAAATAGGGCAATTGATCAGTGGAATGCACTATCAAATGGAATAGTGTGTGTGTCAAAACAATTCATAAATTTAAGATGTAAAGATACAATTAGGTAAGAACACACACACAGGGAAAATATTCTTGTAAGGTCAGTCTTCTTGGTCTAAGACATATGCAAGCAAACTGCTACTATAAGTGAGATATTTTTGTTATGGGAAGGTGTTTTAGTAACTTTTTACTGTTTTCCAGCAAAAGCTAGTAAAGTCAGAGATTAGAGGTTCTCTGGGACATAACAGAGGCAGAGTGGGCCACCATTACTGTTCAGTATTCAGCCAAGACTGAACGGGATGATAGGAGAGCCGCCATATGGAGAGGAGGCAGAAGAGGGGAAAAAAATAGTTGAAAATTGTGTACATGAATGCAGAGTGGAATCTGTGGAAAGAGAGTCAAGGAGTGTGCTTAGATGGTCTAGTCATTTGGAGAGAAAGGGTGTGAAATTGAGTGGTGAAAAGGGTATATCTGAACAAATTTGATGAAGTGAGGAGGCACGGTTGGCCAAGAAGGTGGATAGAGATGGTAAATGAGTGTGTGGGAAAGCAAGTGGTTGATGAGGCTAGGGAATTAACAGTGGACTTAGTGTATGGCAGGTTTGGCAACCTTGTTCTTTTTCACTGAAATGATAGTCATTGAACTGACTCTAACTGATAGATAGTATGCAGTGCTTAAGTGTGGATGTGTACATCTGTGAGGTGGAATCAGGATTCTAAAGGCTTGAATGGTGAGTGAATGAGAGTGTGGTCCATTCAGTTGGGCAGAGTTTGGGTAGTTTCTCCTTTTTTTTCCTCCATGGACCCTAGCTCACTTTATTCTAGGGCATAGTATGGATGGTAATACCATTAGACATCCTCTAGGGTGCAGGTGTTAACTTGCTGATGGATTGAGATCTGTATTTCTCTTAAATTTGCTCTTCGTTCATTACAATGTTGTTTTGAAGTAAAAAATTATTTTTATTTGTTTTACCTTCCTGTCACTAACCAGAAGCATGTCTTGCAGCTATTTCATTTTACCTGCATACATCTAGGACTTGGTGAGGTTTGACCAAAACATTATTTTGCAGGTGTTCCTGTCAGGCCTCTTCCGGTTTATCTCCTTCTTCTACCTTTGGAGCTTCTCGAGGATTGTGGAGAGGGAACATCAAAAGAGGGTGGCTAGTAAGAAGAGTGAGTAGACCAGCCAGCCAGTCCATCACATCACAGTCTATTGGACTCAAGTCGATCTTGAGATTTGTAAAAGTAGTTTCTTAGGCGAGTCCATGACATCTGTTCCTTATCAGTTTATTCAGCGTATTACATCATAATATTCTATTGTACACAGTAATCCCTCAATTATCCGACATAATAGAGCCAAAAGCATGTCGAGGTAGTGGCTCCATCCAGATAGTGGACTTCTCCCCTGGTCCCCATTCGTATATAACTTAACAAAGCCGGTGTAAAAGGCCGCTACAGTACCTCCTACAACACTTGTTCCTCTTGTTTAACACTGCTCTATCTGGTCAAGCAGACCTAAACATGCAGTGGGCACACAAAACATAATGGTAAATTGGAATAAAATCATGGTATAATAGAATAAAATCATGGTACAGTATAGTAAGCTAGAATAAAATCAATGTCAGCACTCACAATCCAGCATCAATCATCCCCAGGATCTCCTGTTTCTAAAGAGTCAGCACTACCTTCTTCCTTTTCCCTGGTGAAGGGACCCCAGGAAAAACATGCATGGAATAGCAAGGCCAGAAGCAGGTAGAGAACAACCACAAAAACTACCACGTATGCTTCTATAACAACTGTTTTCACTACTGCACGAGAACTGAGAACGAGCAGGAGGGTCTCTGGTGGACGCTGGGTAAACTAACCAGCCAGACAGGGCAACAGCACCAGGCTATGCCCACCTGTCCGGGTGGAAATTTTCCTCGCAACCATAATTTCCAGACGGACTCAAGCATTTTGTCCAGATAGTGGGAAAAAATGTACGAATAATAGTTTGGAACAGCCAGATCACAGCGTCCGGGTAATGGATTGTCCGGGTAGTGGTTGTTCAGATAATCGAGAGATTACTGTATTGCCGAAGTAAACATTGTCACTATGAGAAACATACCAGCATCAGATGGGTTGTAATATGCAAAAGAAATTGCAAAGAAAGGTGTTATGATGCCTCGCAAGCCATCTGAAATATGGATTTAAGTTCACCACAACAGCAACAACTTCATCACAGCACATGGGACAAATGGGTTTAGTGAGGAAACCCATTAATACAGTTCTCTTAACCCCTTGGGGTGGGTGGGAAGCTCTGTGTAACCCTGCCAGTTTGAAAAGTCTGTTCTAAGCTCAGTAAAATCATCTGAGAGTAGCAAGAGTAAAATAAGACTTCATTGGCGTGTGGGAGTTAACAGGAAAGGTAGTCTTCATGGTATGTCAGGCATGTGGTTCAGAATATCAAAGGATTTCCTATACAGTTATAGCATGTTTGTTCAAACCTGACAAAAATCCCTAGCCCCATTCAGGTCAGTTAATGGCCAAGTGTAGTTAGATTAGAGGGTTAATTTGATTGATATCCAGGGAGACTCATTTGTACCCTGTAGCCAAGGTTCATTGAATTTCATGCAACTATGATTTAGTATTCAGTTTGTAGTTGTCCAGTTGCATCATGTGAAAACAAACCGATTACTGTATTGGAACTTAGGGGAACTTCAGGATTCCCTGTTGTGTGCCAACTTCCTTAAGCTTATACTGAATAATGCCTTTCTCATTGCTCTTCTGGTTGAACTAATGTACTGTAAGTCTTTAAAATTAGATTGACGTATTTTTGATGGAAATTACATATTTGCCGAAAGGTATAGTGTATAACTGGATCAGTAGATATATAAGCCAAAAGGTACAGTGTGTGACTGGATCAGTAGATATGTCACAAAAGGAAGTACAGTATATTTATCTACTGTCACTCACTTGTGATGTACTGTAATTACATTACACTGCATCATACTAAGATAGGTAGTGAGAAGCTATAGTTTACATAGCTTAATGTGATGGTGATTTTCATTCTTTTGCAGCTTATTGCCTGTAACTTAGCGACAGTTTAGGATACTGTTGTGACTCTTCACACTTTCCTTAGTAATCATAACTCTTTTTACGACTGGATCATGTCAAGCAAGAACCGATCTCCTACCATTAAATCTGAAATCAACATCGATTTAAAGTGTTCGTTGGGGGAGACGTTGGAGGTCAAGGGCCACATAACCTATTATTGGGGGGGGGGGACTTTCACTCACCTGAAGTATGTCATAGAATGGTCTGGGCCATCACCAAGGCTCCCTCATGAGGCTGGGGGACAGCTGGAGGGCTTGGAGAATCACTCCAGGTTGTCAGGAGGAAATGATGAGCGATGGGGAAAGTGAAGCAGTGAGACCAAGGAAGAGTGTAGCAGTGTGGCGAGTGGGGAGCAGTGTGATTAGGCAGCAGGAGAGTGATATGTTTTCCACGTCATAAGTCCCAGTATTTCACACACAAAAAGTTCTCTCTCCACTTAATATTGTACACTGCATTATTCACTGCACACTTGCACTGATATTTTGTGAAAGCAATGGTGTTTCAGTGTGCATGTAAACAGGGGGGTGGGGGTGGGGGGATCTTGGATCAAACGTATGACTTGGCTTGTGCGGGTGGCACACGTCCACATGAGATCATCATACACAGCCATCGAAAAAACTGTATAAGCAATTTTTGGTATCATTAACCTGAAACTGGGTATAAGTTTTCATCCATCATTATAACGATCGATTGCATACCATATGATCGTACAGGGTATACTGGGTTGTGACTATACTATATACCATATTCTAAGTGTCAGTCTTGTGTACCAGCTCAGCATGGGGAGATGGGCAGTTTTTGGCCAGGTTAACCTGTGGTATGCAACTTACCCCATATGAGTCAATTCTGGGGGCATGCAACTTACCACAGATGAGATGGATTTTTAACTGCATTGCAGAGTTTCTTATAAAAGCAGCATCATAGTTTTTGTGGGATACTTGGCTTTCTTTCATCTCATCCCCAC
This sequence comes from Birgus latro, assembly GCA_018397915.1. Lineage (NCBI taxonomy): Eukaryota > Metazoa > Arthropoda > Malacostraca > Decapoda > Coenobitidae > Birgus > Birgus latro. Next base: position 4,841 of record JAGKTI010008400.1, read on the forward strand.
CCCCAAGGTTGAGCCCAGAAACAAAGGAACAGTAGCCACTATGAATGAAGGGTCGACAGTGGTTAAGGGAAGAAAGGGAAGGATGAAATAAATTATCGAAAGTAGCACATCACACAAGTTATGGCTTATTGGACTTACTGGCACCTCACTGAGGTTTGACAGGAGTGAGTTCTGCTTTTATAGTTGCTGGTTTCCTGCCAGCTGGGAAATTTCCCACTGCAATAACTACATAACTAGCAATGGTGAGTTAAGCAAAAGTATTTCATGGGTGAATGTGTAATACCATTTCCAAGATGATGTACATTTGAAGTGATTTTGCAGTGGTCACTGAAATGGCCATATTGCCACACATCAGATCCTACCCCCCCTGCCACAATCCATGGGTTAGAATGGACTGAGTTAAGTTAATTTTTTGAGAGAGATATTATGCTTATAGATTAATAAGTTTAAGCTGATTTAATATACTGTATCAACTTTTGGCCAGTGAACTCTTATCATCTTGCTTCAAAATGCCTTGCCATTCACTTTAATATGAAGCATATATATATTTTTTCTTTCTCATCTTTCAAAAAAACAGTGTTCATTATACCACATCTGACATTAGTATACTATAAACACTGGTGGTATTGTAATCTAGTTCATCAATTGGGGTGGAAAATGTGGTGGTCAGTGCTCCAGCTGTCTGTAATCTTTTGACTGCTGGGATTCATGACTGAACAAAGTAGTATGGCATTAGTCTAAATATACGGTAACTCCTAGCTGTATCTATAGCAGAAGGAGGTAAAGATACAGTAATTTTTGAAGCCTTTAAATGACAAAATAATTCTCAGTAGAACAAAATTGTATGATACTGTAGACTAAATCAGAATCCATGATGTACTAATAGAAGAGAAAGGGTTATTTGAGATATCATAGTTCTTGAAATCTTTGAATACAAGGATAACAATCTGGAATACAATAACCAAGAGGAAAGGGTTAACCAATATATACAGCACCTGGTCTTCTTCCTGACTGGTGCATTAGACCATTAGACCACCAGGTATCTCCTACACTTACGATCAACCCTCCATAACTGGGTTCGGTTATTCGTGGGTAAGGTGAGGGCACTCACCATCCACTCACTCGATGTAGTGCTGCTCTCAGGTTCCTGCCCTTTCCTCTCTTCCTTCTTCTTCCTTCTGTCTGCGGGAGACTCCATACTACGTAACAAGCCAAATGGTTTCCTGTACACCAGGAAACCATTTAGTATGTTGGGTGGTAACCAATTGACCAAATTATGGCACCTGGTGGTTTAGTGGGTAATCTAGCGTCTCCTATCGGATTAAGCCAGTGCAGGTTTATATCCACGGTGTGGTTGGGGTTTATTGCTCATGTAATGCCACTCAGGGATGAGTGAGGTAGGTTACTCTCATCTTAAATGTCAGGACCAACTTGCCTAGCCCCAGGCTCCTATGCTTTTCATGGGGCAACACAGGATTAGATGATGAATGAACGATGATAAACCATATCAAAGTACAGTTGTTTTAAAAATCTTAAAATACACTGTAATAAAATAGATTTTGATGTCTGGTGAGGTTTGGGGGCACTGCTGTGGGGTTTTTAGGTACTCACATAATTCATTTACAATTGCAGGAGCTGTTTTAGGGAGGTGCCAACTATTCGTAGACTTCTGCCATTCACAGGTGTTTGTAAAATATCCACTGCAGTTATGAAGGGATGATTTTATATCACTGCAAGAATATCTACCATTCACATCATTTTCCCATTGGCAAAAATATCAACCAATAACATCAGTTTTTTTTTTTTTTTTCCTCTTGCCACCTCCAGACTTTCTAAACTTGAGGGTTAGATTTAGCTCCCATTAACCTCTTTGCTCCTATGGGAATCTCCTAACCTGAATAAAATAATCTGGTAGCAGCAAAATTAAACTACAAAAGGACATCACAGTAGTGATGATGAAATCCACTGATTGATATTCTTGTTAACCTTTTCAGCCTGGCCACATCTTTTTCTATTTTTTTGCTAATTAGAGACTTTTATGTGACTTAGAAGAGGGTTTTCAGCTTGGAAGGGTTAGATATAGCCTTCATTAACTCTTCACTACTAGACATCTCCCATAAGCTTGGTAAAGTTGTGTGGAGGTAGCAAGAATAAACAAATAATGCATCATAGTTAATAGCACTTGCATCATCATAGTAATGGGGTTAATAGACCTGCATCATTGTAGTAATGGGGTTATTATTACACGTCAAATATATCACCACATCCTAGTCATATTTTCGTGGACTGAAGAGGCTCCTCTTCACCTTGATATATAAAGAATGTGTTCCAAAAAACCAACTTTTTCTGACACCTGGTACTAGATATTGTGGGAGATTGTTAGGTCAGCATTTTTAGATAACAGTGGAACATTAATAGGAAAGCATTTTGAAATTGCTGTGAATGTAATTGCAAAAGACATTAAAAAAAAAGGTTATACAGTACTTGTATTTAATGAGGTCTTATTTTGTTTATTTTGTACATGGCATGCAAGTTCTCTTTTTTTTTTTACTGTTTTCACTCATGCTGCTTTGTAATGCACAAATTAATAAAATAAAAATGATATTAATTTCTTATTACCCCTTTGAGGTGTATGGATTCAAGGCTAGGTTGCTGTAGTCCAGTACATTTAAGGTAAATGACCACCCTATTTCTGTTGATGGCATTAGCTACATGACTGAAGAACCTTCAGTCACCAGGGGATCAAACCTACACAAATCTATTACTTTGACTGCAGCATTCTAATTACTAGACAATCAGACACTTTTAAGTACTGTAAATTCTCTTCCTAATGCCTGGACTCTCAGCTGGTGGTCTAGTAGCAGAGCACTTGCATTTAGAGTGAAGATCAGGCCTTATATGATTTGAATCCTCAAGAGATGACTGCAGCTTTTCATAAAATGTATACTTTACAACAAGGTCTGTTGCCTCTCCTGCTTCTTTCCATATGAACTTCATACACTCGGCTTCAAAAGTCTACAGCAACCAGCGTCAATATTTGGTACAGATGATTGTCATCAAAGTCTTTGCTTTGGATTAACAGATTAACAAGTCCACAAAGAGAAAAGCAGGAGAGGTGGCAGGACACTTGTTGCAACAAGTATAATACAGCCAGTGGAGAGGGTTGGTCTCCTTCCCTTAAATAATTCATTTATATGAACTGCAGTCCCCTATGCTCCAAGAGGGCTTAAATATGGAAGGGCCTGTATTATTGAATAGGCTAATGAAGGTTTTATATGACCCCTTTAAAATAAATAAAATAAAACTAAGCATAATAAAAGCCTCTGAATACGATAAGAACTACGATGGACTGAAGGTTAATATTCTGTTTGGAGAAATATATTGGTGGGAAGTACAAGATAGCGATGAGAACATCGTTATCAGATTTAACCTTTCTGGTCCAGTGATGCATTTCTTGTTTCATTCATACAACCTCCAGATGGTTTTCTACAAGTTCAGAGAGACATTTTTGACGAGGGATCAGATGTAATCCTCCATAAGCCATTCAGTACTAGAAGGGTTTTCTAAACTGGATAATATCATCTGATGTAAACATGATTACTGTAATTTATAAAGTGTCATCATACTGAAACAGTTCATACTGTATATAAGATGCTTGGGATTGCCAACTGTACTTAACCGTTTGTATCCAGGTGATCCTTCTTACACTGCTCTCAAACAGTTTTATTCAACTTGGGAAACTCATACTCAAGAGGTTTTATTAATGATGGCTATATATAACCACTCACATGGAAAACTCTCCCAACATGCATAAAACTGTCAAGAGATATCAAGATTAAAAATGAAAAGTCATAGGACTGAACGTGTTAACCCCAGCCATATGTGCCCCATGCTGAACAAAATCGTAACAACATCCAGTTGAGCAACACAGTGACGACCAGTTCTTCGATGCGAGGCCTAAGGGCCCGGACACACATGCTCCTGAACATGTGATCATCAAGAGGAAACGTGGCTCAGGGGTCCATCCAACATTCAGACTCGAATATTGAAGCAGCTCTAACACAGTACTTCATTTCATCTTGTTGATCACATTTCCGGGGGTAAGTATGTCCAGGTTTTAAGGGGGCTAAGTTTACAGCTGTAGTATTGAGAGGAAGGATGAGGCTGGAGTGTACTGATGTTTCGATGAGGAGGGGCACATTGAGATGGATTGGGAATGTGGAGAGAATGGAGGATGACAAGTGGATGTGGAAAGTGAGAAGTGTGAACATCAGGGATGAGGTTGCAAGTGACAGACCAAAAAGGCCTAGGACAAGGTCACATAGTGTGACCTCAGGGGTGAGGAACCGAATAGGGAGGCTGCCAGAGATCAAGCAGTAAGGAGAGTCACCATTAGTAACCAAAGCCGACGCATACAAGCATGCTGGAGAATTTATAAACAATATTATACGATATGTCCACCACTCATGACCTCCCTTTTTTGGATATTTCATCTCTTCATTTGGTCTGTGTGAATACTGTATATTAAATATCCCTTGTTGTAATGCCATGGTTAAGACTAATGGATGACTAAGCAGAAATTAAATAAGCCAAGGTTCAAGAATGCCCCATAATGGAAATGAATAATGGATTCCAAGTGCCAGGTATCAAAGACCATACGGCACCAATTCAGAGCAAAGATATATGACTAACAATGGAACAGAAACAGGGATGGAGATACAAATACAGTTTTGGCAGATAAGTGGTCTTGGCATAGAAGTAATCTTGGCACTGAAGTGCTCCTGGCACAGAAGTGGTCTTGGTGCTGAAGAGGTCTTGGCATTGAAGTGGTCTTGGTGTTGAAGTGGACTTGGCATTGAAATGATCATGTTGTTAAAGTGGTTCTGGCATTGTGGTGGTCTTGACAGGGAAGTGGCCATAGCATTGAAGTGGTCATGACATACAGGCAAAAGTTGTTTTGGCGTTAGTCGTGGCATACGGGTAGAAGTTGTTTTGGCGTTAAAGTGGTCATGGCATTTGGGTAGTTGTTCTGGCATTGAAGCCACAGTGATGATGTGACTTGGTGATGAAGCGGGTTGCCATTAAAGTGGCTTGGCAATGCTGTGGCATGCTTGGTAAGTTGATTGAAAGACGTGACCCAGGAAAGGAGGATGGGTCAATGTCAATGAGTTTTTAAACTATTCCTGCTATGAAACCAATTGTCTAACCTGATAGGAGAAAAGGAAAAATAATGGCCGGAAGAAACACGGAAATATCAAGATGTGGGATAGATCAAGAGGTCAGCAAGAAGAGAAAGGTCGAGAAAAAGACCCATTTTAGTTACCTCTTACGACAAGCAGTTACTGGGGATGTATTCCTTCCCCCCCCCTCCCCTGAGGATTAGATGCCCCTGAAAAGCCAATCCTATCATGTAAACAAAAAAAAAGGGGGGGGGGACTGGAAACAGATTTGAAATGGACATGAATCTATCTATCTATTGCCAGATGTCTTAATCCCGTAAGAGGTGACCACAAACAAATCGCCTCCATGTCGGCCTGTCCCCCGCAATTTCATTGCCCTGCTCCCAGCTCACACCTCCCTCTCTCATATACCTCTCCACTCCATCCCTTCATCTCATCCTAGGCCTCCCCCTCCACCTCACTCACATACACTTGCTTTGTCAGTCTCTCGCTCTCCATCCTCTCCGCATGGCCAAACCACCTCAGTGTATTTCTCCTAATGTTTCCTATCAAATCCACATCCACACCGCAACGCCCCTTCACTTCCTCATTTGTCAGTCTGTCTCATCATGTGACTCCACATGCTCCTCTCAAATAACTCATTGCCACTGCTCTCACTCTTAACTTCTGTCCCCTCTAACAAGGTCCAAGCTTCACTTCCATACGTTAGAGTTGGTATCACAATACTGTCATGTAATAGCTTTTTCACTTCCATTCTCACTTCCCTGTTTCTTATCACTGCTTTCAAGGAACCAGCAACCTTTCTTCCTTGTTGTACCCTTTCAAGCATGTCACCCTCTAAAGTTCCATCCTTACTCATCACACTGCCCAGGTACTTAAATGCACTCACATTTTCCAGTTCCTCCTCATCCAACCTCACTGTACATTCGTTGACTTCACTTCTCTCGAAGACCATATGTCGGGAAGCCGACAAGCATCCCCTCAGGCAGATGCAAGCAGACACGCAGCTGTAACAGGTGGGGAGACGAATACACCTGCTGGATGTGAGTTTAGAGTGAAACACGGACAGAAGAGAAAGAGTAGGGAATTCGATGTCGACTCTATGTATAGCTGTGCACAATAAGTATAGGGAGGTGGAATAAGGAAGGGAAGTTGAGGAATAAAGTAGAGTAAATGGAAGGAGGAGAGAGAGAGAAAGAGAGGAGTGATGGTGGTGTTGGTTAGTTGTTTATACAGACATGTGCTGACTATGCAGTTCAGGCTGTGAGAGCACATGCTGACTATGGAGCTTTGCGCCGTGGGAACGCAAGCTGACGCGGCGTTCTGCTAGGGCCTCTACGGTGGATGACACGTGGGTGACGTGTGGATGAAGGCGGTGGATGAGTGGGTGGGGCCATCACCCACCTCGCAACCATGTGACCTGCTGGTGAACATCGGCAACCCTTGAGGCCAGAATAGGGTACGGACCTCAGTTGAGACTTGGGGCTAAGCAGAGCCCTGGGTGACGTCTTGACGAGAGGATGCAGCTTGACGTGGCCTGGCGCGGAGGCACGTCACGAGGGATGTCGCTGTGTAGCCGAGAGTAAAAGTTCCAGGGGGCGACATGAAAGCACTTCTGTTAACAGTGAGTTAAAAGTACATGCTTATTGTAATCGCGGGTACAACTGGTGAACAGTGCTATTATATTTGTCTGTCGTCTGGGACTGGTAAAAAGGACTCCTAGTTAGAAACGGAAGGAGAAAAGACTTTAAATGTTTAAATGTGTTTTTCTTGTACTAATGTAACAGTGTAACTTTATATATATATAAGTGAATAAAGAGAGTGCTTTATTTATAACAGCACTAGTAACTTTTACAAGACTAAATATATATGGTTTATTTTAAAGCATAGAACTTTTATGAGGGCTTTGATTAATTAATATAGTGTTAGTAATAAAGTGAACTGAGTGTAGATGTCTTAGTGTGGTTTCTAGCATGGAACTTTATATGAAGTGAAATGAGGTGGGAAAATACCTCATGATTTTTATNTATATATATATAACTTGTGAATACCTTTTTGCAATTAAAGCCTAGAAAAGCCATATCATTCTTTCACTTTTTCCAGTTCCCAGTTCTAAGTACATGTGTATAGTGGTGTATAGTGAAGCCACAAGTCGCGTGTTGCCAGTGTCTCAATGATTCATGCTACCACAGTATTAAATACGGGAGGATAATATTCCCGAGATAAATATCATTTCGGCACCTAGGCAGCGCTGCGACACATAACTTTACTCTTTCCTACATCACCTTTGGATTCCGTTTGTTACACACTTCCAAACTCATCCACCAAGCCTTGCAGCTCCCCTTCGTCTTCACTTAACAGCACATCATCATCTGCAAACAACAGTACAGGGAGTTTCCAAACACTGCCCTCTCTCATTAGGGTCACTCCAACATCCCGTGCCCTACCTTGTATCTCTTTTATAACCCCAACCATATATAGATTGAACAACCATGGAGACATGACACATCCTTGTTTCAATCCAACCTTCACATAGAAAAATTCACTCGGTTCACCATCCGCATGCACTGCAGCCTTAGCACCCTCATACATACTCTTCACGGCCCTTAACAACTTCCCATCTACTTTCCACAGTCCTTGTCAGTTCACCCTGCCATATGCTTTCTCCAAATTCATGAAGGTCACATACAACTTCTTTCCCTTCTCTAGAAACTTTTCCACCAGAGCTCTAAGAATTAAAGTCTGATCTACACAACCTCTTCTCTTCCTGAAACCTCCTTGTTCTTCTGCAACTAATTCCTCTGTTATTTCCATAACTCTATCAATAAGTATCCTATCATATACTTTTCCTGTTACACTAAGAAGACAAATGCCCCTAACACCACACACTTCATTTTCCCCTTTTTCTTTTGTACAGGGGAATAATTATACCTGACTTCCAATCCTCCAGGACTCTACCTTCCTTCCAGGACAATCTGTACACCTTCCACATCTATTCTACTACTATCTCTCCCCCATGTTTCAGCATTTCACCACACTTTCCATCAATTCCTGGGGCTTTCCCCATTTTAACTTTCTTCATTGCTTCCATGACTTCCATCCAACTGATTTCTTCCTCTCTTCTCATATCCTTCTCCCAGCCATTCCCCAGCCACTTATACTCGCATTACTTTCATTCTCTAAGTTCAACAATTACTTAAAGTGTTCTCTCCATCTGCTCACTTTTTCTCCCTTCTCCACTAGTAATCCACCACTTTTATCTTTCACTCCCCATCTAACTTCTTTGGCACCCTGTCTAACTCTCTTGACCTCTTTCCAGAACATTTTCTTACATTCCCTCCACTTTACACTCAAGCGTCTTCCAAATTCCTCATCCATTCTCTTCTTACTCTCTCTTATTAATCTTTTCACCTCTCTCTTCCTCTCTACATATAACTCTCTCTTCCGTCTCTCAACTTCTTCCATGCCCGTTTCTCATCCACTTACTATATGCTTTTTATTTGAGCCACAGCCTCTCTCATCTCATCATTCCACCATGCTGTTCCCTGCACCCCTTTCCGTCTTCTCTTCACCCCACACACACCACCTCACATGCTGCACAGATTTCTTTTGAATATATCTTGCACACACCTTCCACAGCCCCTGTCTGCTCCAATCCATATTTATCCAATCACTCCTCCACTTCCCTCTTATATCCTGCCTTGTTTTTCACCTCTTGCAACCTTTCTACGCTCCTTGTATGAACTACTTCCTCCTATCCTTCCCTCCTATTTCTCCATTTCATATGGACCACCAAAGTCCACTCCCCCAACTTCTATTTACTCTTGCATCCATTACACACCTCATCCTTTCATCCACACATACATAATCATTGCCTTCCGTTCATTTAGTTCACCACCCACTCTTCTCATCACTCGCCACGTATATCTATGGATCATTTTGTGACTGAAGAGGGTATTGGCTATCACCAACCCCCTCCTGGCACAGGTGTCCACTAAAGCACTGCCATTCTCATCCATCTCTGCAGGCACACCCCACTCATCAACTGCTCCATCCACCTTCACATTCCTTACTTTTCCATTCATATCTCCAATCAAAAACACTCTCTCATTCCTTTCAAACTTTTCCATGCACGCTTCCACATTTGTCCAGAACTCTTCTCTTACTCTGCTTGCACGATCTTGTGTTGGCGCATACACGCACACAATCGCCCACACTTGTAGTCCAACTTTCAATCTTAGGGTACGTGCACAGAGAACGCTGGTTTTCTCGCGCGAGTAACCAGCGCCGATAGGTTCGGACTCGCGCTGGTTTCCGGCGCTGGTAGGTGAGCACAAAGGACGCTGGTAATCTGCTCCGACCAGCGCGGGGAGGGACATGGTAGAGCAGGTTTATCAGCCAGTCGTGATTCATCAGCTGTATAGCAAACATGTCAAGCTCATCGTCTGATGACGAGCTAATATTGCTCGAGAGCACTCATGCAAAACTGAACAGGAAAAAAGAAGGAATACATGAAATAAATCGCAAAAGAAGCCGAGATGTAGGAAGACTGTCGAGTGTGCTTTTGGTATTTTGTACAGCAAATGGCGTTTGCTGTCAAAGTGCATTGAAACTAGTGTTGATTTGATTGATAACATTGTAAAGTGTATGTGTGTGTTTTACACAACACAATTGTAGACAGAGAGGGAATTGAGCACAAACTGACTGAGACTGTTGTGTGTGCTAAACAGAATCGTATGCATTGTCCAGGAAGACCATCCAACGAAGCGAAGAATGTTAGGGAAATTTTTAAATCATTCTTGCTGAATTATCCTTTAGTATACAAGGACGGACAAAAATAAATAGAGCAAATTGCACTTGTAAATACAAGTAAAACACACCCAATGAAAATATTGTTTATCAATGCTAAATATTTCTTTAACTCATCTTTATAAATTCACTGCACTATTGTCGACAAATGTGTTTGGATCATAATGTGTACACACACACACACACATTCTTACCTTCACAGTCTAGTTCTTTGCTGACTTCTGCACACAGCTTGTCAACGACATTCCTGTTTGCGTGGAGCTTACTCCTCTTATACCACAATGGTGGTTTCTCAAATACTTTGCTGATAAGTAATTCGATGTCCATCTTGCCAGACGTCTACTCGCGCGAGTAAGCAGGCCAAGAATGGTCCGGGGGAAACAGGAAAACTGGATGACGCTGGCTGCCTGCGCCGACACGCTCGAACCTGCTTCCTCTGTGCACGCTTACACTTGTTTATATGGTGTAATTCTTGGCGCGGGTTGGCGCCTATCGGCGCTGGTTACTCGCGCGAGAAAACCAGCGTTCTCTGTGCACGCACCCTTACCCACACAATCCTTGAGCCAACTGATCCATACTCTCTTATATTCTCCTTCTATCTGTTACACCAATACACACTCCTTCCTCTGCCCTCTCATTCTCACCTACTCCCGCGCATACACCCCATCCATACTCCCACTCTCACCTCTTCATTTAGTTTCAGTTAATTCACATACATCCACTTTCACACCCTCAAGCACCTGGACAATTTCTTTCTTTCACCTCATCATATGCACCCCTTACATTCTGTGTAGCTATCCGTACCATGTCCTTTGTTCGGTCCTTAGTCGTCACCTTTTGGTCAGTCTGAGGCTTCTTGTTCGTATTTTAGTTGTTTTCCGTGAAGGGGCACTAACCCTTAGCCAACCCACTTGTTGCCACGTAGGGAACACGTGTTGGTTGGTTACAACCAGCGCTGTAAATGCTTTCCTGGTTTACAGGAAATCATTTGGCTTGCCACTCAATATAGAGCTACCCTAAAAAATAAATAAATAAATAAATAAATTAATTAATTAAAAAAAATGAGAACCATGGGACGGAATTCTTTGGTTACTAACAGCACCATACTGATTGACGGAGAATATTCTTTTTACATCACAGCTTTCATTATCAGAGTAGGCTTTCACTTCCATACTAACCTGTAATGATTCAGTAAAGCATGACAAACATCAATCAAGGAATTATGATGGTAGTCGGTAGATTGTAGTTATCCACACACCAAAAATGACGAGAATCAACTGAAACAACATCAATAATATCAACAGAATATGAGGCGCCGAGTTGCAGAACCCGCCAAGCGCCATATATAAGAAACGGAGAAAATCGCGGTCAAAGTTTTGCGCCTTTCTGATTTCAATATCGTCAACCAAGCAAGCTATTAAGTTGGTTTTCGTCTTAAAATGTAGATTAAAGTATTACTGTCTCAATAATTTCTTAATAGTTATCAACATTTTAATAATACCAGATTCCGCTTCCTTTTGGGCACATTCTGCTCCAAGTTTCAGGATTCCGCTTCATTTTCATGGGTGGATGCAGTAATAATCACGAAAACACTGAAAAGTAGGTGAGTAAACCTAGACAATACAAGCGAGGGGAGACTGCTAGGGAGTGCGTGGTGGCAAAAACATGGGGCTCGCGGTGATTGCGTGCTGTCTAGGCAATAGCCTACAAACACCCTTGCACATACCGATATTGATGCGCGAGATTGGCTGCAGGCTGCAGGATAGAGGTACTCGTACCACTTCCCGTCAAGATTTTTTTTTTTTTTTAAGTTGCGTATCTTACCGTATATATAGCCTACACAATTAAAATTACCAAACATCACACATAAACTACAGTCTTAACACTGAAAGATTATGACACGGTACATCGAAAAACATAACCATTTTTTTTTAGTCCTTAAGCAGATTCGAGTGGCAGAAAAAGACAATGCTACGACTTTACATCCTTTCCTTAGCACTTGTTAGTGTAACTACTACATGACATTCAAGATAGAGAGAGGGCAATTTCAGGCCAAGTAAACAGACTGCTATTCATTACTTGTAAAATCTGTTTATCAAATACGACGACCATCAGTACGTGAGGCAGGTTTTAGCCTTCCTCGAAAAAATAACCAGATATCAGTCGAGCAGAAGCTAAGACCTTATACGAGTTCAGTACCAATTATTTCGATTTGTTTTCTGTATTTTTTTTACTATTTTCATGGTGTAAACATTTGTATCATCCTTATGCCTCACCGACGTTTGTAATGGCGGATTCGAATTTTGGTTGTTAAATCAGTTTTCATGATTCTTATGCCTCACCGACGTTTGTAATGGCAGATTCGAATTTTGGTTGTTAAATCAGTTTTCCTGATAGCCTTGGATTTTTGGCTATTTTGAGAGTGATATATTAACGCTTCATGTTAAATTTTTCTCCTGTTGTTTCTAGTTATGTTCATTTTTGCTGTATCAGCTTGTTTCTCGAGTGTAATGACGGACACATACTCCACCATATGTTCCGGTCGCCTTTTAGTACCTCTACCAACCAGTTTAAACATGTCATACCAACCGTGGTGGTGGTGGTGAGATTTGCCACACTGGTGTGGCACGGGCTCAGGGTGGAGAGCCCGTCAGAGGATGGCAGTAAACAAGGGGGCGTCCCCTGCATGGCGACAGAGGACGCTGGCGTAGGGATGGGGGGGCAGGGCGGGGCGAGAGAGCAGAGTGGTCGCGGCGCCAATGGTCGGGCGCCGACGAACTGCAGTGGTGCCGCCCCGACGATACCCCCGCTCGCCCAGCTCCCCAGCAGCAGGTGGAGGCCCAGGGTGGAAGGCCCAGTCACAGTGGTGGGAGGGTTAGCCCCGGTCCTGGAAGAGGGAGGGTAAAGTGGTGACTCTCAACCTCCTGGTGGCGGACAGGGCTGCTCCAGTAAGGGACAGGCCTATCCTCCCCGGCGGAAACACTGCTGCAGAGAGCTGGTCCCACCGAGATCAGCGGTGGAGGTGCTGTCTCGGTGGGAGATGGACAAACCAACCATGAGCTAAGCATTATATAAGCAACGAGAACTGTTCGGGCACTCAGTCTGCTCATTCTCTCCCACGGGTGGGGACTGTCCTCTTTGACAGGCGATGATTTATCCCTCAAAACAAGAGAATGACAAAAAACAGAGCATCGATGGTGAGAAGGGACGAAAAGAGGCAAAATGATTTAACACTGCTTAAAAAGGCCTAGGTGAAACTTGGGAATGGTAAAGAAAAGGTGAGTGTTGGGATGTGGGGCATTGCAAGGAAGATCATCGACACAGATCGAGTTGTAAAAATGGTTAGGGCAAGAGTTGAGGTTTGGCGGAATATTAGAGTAATATGTATGTTAGGAAAAGGGGCGTATGGTTCAACACAGGAGGTACGATACCGGGGCCACCACTGCGTGGTCAAGGTTGCCAAGGGTGGCGGTTTACTGCTGGATGAGGCGATAAAGATGTTCAAGATCAATGGTGCTGGCGGCGCCCCTATTCTGTTGGCTTTGGCGGATGACTGGACATCTTTGGTAATGAGCTACCGGGCGGGCAAAACCTTACAACAGCTGCTCAATCAGTCGGTAAAATGGGACGATCTGGTAAGGATGTGGGTTGGGGTGGTTCGGGCCTTGACCGTTTATCTATCTATCTATCTATTGCCAGACGCCTCAATCCCGAACGGGGTGGCCACAAACAAACCGCCTCCATGTCACTCTGCCCCCTGCCATTTCACTACCACGCTCCCAACTCACACCCCCCTCTCTCATATACCTCTCCACTCCATCCCTCCATCTCAACCTCGGCCTCCCCCTCCCTCTCGCCCCCTCCACCTCACTCACATACACTCTCCTCGTCAATTTTGACAATCTTCACTCTGCGGGTTTTATACATAATGACCTGCACTTGGGCAACGTGATAGCGGACGTGACGGACGGTGGCCCGCCCATCGTGTCCATAATTGACCTGGGGTATTCCAGTGAGCCCGGCGAGGCCAGGATTACCCGACACCCAACCCTGGAGGGCCACAGGCGTCACCCGTGGTACGCCCCTGAGCTGTACTTCCAAGGCAGTACCAGCACCGCTGCCGACGTGTACAGCCTGGGGTGGCTGGTGACGCGGATGGTGGCAGTGGAGGAGTCCAAGGCAGGGGTAGCCTTGGACTGGCCGCCTGGCTTTAGGGAATTGGTCTCCTCCACGATGCTGCCCACTCCAGCCTCACGGCCATCCCTACGCAGGATTATCTCCGAACTTGACGCCACTGGGATTGTCCCTCACGCCAGATCCGTTACAAACAACACAAGCTTAACCAGAATGAAGAAACTGTTCAAGATAAAGCGATGACCAGTAACGTCAAAACCCAGTCACAACTCCCAGTCTCGCACTACTCCAACCAGCACCACCTCAGCGCTACTGGTAAGCCCGTAAAAAATGGTACGGACATTAACCAAATTAACGAAGTTAAGCGATTTTAAATACATCAAAACACCCATACCACTCAGGAATTCTTAACTCTTAAACGGCGAGGCCACTCTTCAGCTGAATTACCAGACTGGAAAAAAAAAAGTTTAAGAACAGGCGATGAACAATAACATCAAAACACCGCAACACCACCGGCTAACTTAACACCATCATACCTTCCTTACACCGGCTCTGAACTTCACAACCCCCACGTCAAGCCCATAAAAAATGGTATCGACACTCATGGTCCTTGCCGACACTAATAACCAAACTTATGAAGTTGTTAAGCGATTTTAAATAACACTGAAACACCCATACCACTCACAAAACAACCCTTAGGACGAGACCACTCATCATTAAACCTAGGAATAATCTGCTTCCTTGACTCCGATGTCGTAAATCTCACTTCCTTCCCATGGCAGCCACCTTGTGATGGGGTAGCTTACGTGCCCCTGTGGTCCTGGCAGGGTCTCCCATGCCGGGCACCTCGCTAGTGGGAGCACAGCCAAAAGCTACCACCCCCCTGGGGAAAGGGGAAAAAGAATGCATCCCCAGTTATCCCTGCTTATAAGAGGAGACTAAAGGGGCCCTTCTTGCCTCCCATCTTTCTTTTCTTACTGTCCTCTTCTCTTCTACCTCTCTGCTTGATATTTCCTTGCTTCTTCCAGCCTTTATTATCCCTCTACTCCCGTCGGGTTAGACATTTTCTTTCATGAAAAGAATAGTTTAAGGACTTCTCATTGACACTGACCCATTCACCTTTACACCACTTTCACACCAAGACCATTTCAACGCCAGTTTTAGTGCCATGTTGCCATATTATGGCTTGGTGCTAGCTCTTCATTATTTCTACCTTCACTCATTCTTTATCTCGACGATTCTGTTCACTTCTGTGAGACAACTGGATGATGATACAGCCTTCATTAACCCCCCTTCACAATAAGGGTGTTCTGAATATAGTAAAATCATCTGGTCGTAATAATAAAACTATAATTATATCGTCGGATTAAAGAGGCTAAGCTCCTGATATCACTTTTTCATTCAGAGGCTTAAATAGGGTCTTACCTGACCTTCGTTTGTGCGATGCTGTGATATATTTTACCATCCCTTCAATAAAGTGAAGGAAGGTAGGTATATACTGTACATGATAGGACCGTCGAATACTAAATGGCACTGGAGACTTGGTACAGTTTGTTCCGTATTACACATTAATATCCTCTTGTACGTTAACTGATGCAAATTGTCGATAAAATGATATGCATACCAAGGCCTAAAGAAGTACTTCTCTCGGTCTTGATGCATACATTTTGTTTCTTCAGTTTTCAAGATTTCACTTTTTATAAACCTTTTGGTGCAAACATTTTGTTGAGATGTCTATTAACCCCTTAATGTCTAATCGCATCAATTGATGCGATGAGAGTTTTATCCCGAATTGCCTAATCGCATGTAAAAAAAACTGCGGAGCGCTTTCTCCACCCCGACTATGACATACATGGCTTCAGGCCAATGAGAACTCACCCCCGAGATGGCGTGAGGGGGGGATAGGGGAATCGGACAAACCTGGGCGGGATGGCGCTGGGTGGGGGGAAACCCCACCTCTACCCCACTCCCTTCATGTCTCCCATCACCTTCCTACCCATCCACCCACCTGCATCTCTCCGCCCATCACCACCTGTGTCCCCACCAACTCTCGCCCCGCCTCCCACTCTGCTGCCTTGTGTCCCCCCCGAACCCCACCCCATCCCTCCCTCCTTGTCCCCCACAACCCTTCCACCCCCAACAGACCCCCGAGAGGTATCAGGCCGCCAAGATGTTACAGAACACACTGAAGTGCTTTCTTTTCATGCGAAAAGTTGGTTATTTTTCCAACCCCTGTACCTATAGGCCTACTCCCCACAGCCTACTTTATCTCCCCACAGCGTAGTAATCTCCCCACACCTACATACACCTGTTTTCATGGTTGGTGTGACAAAACACTTTGAAATGACCGGTTGTTTTCGAGGGGTAACTATTATAAACTTTTTTAAACCGACGCGCAATTGGTGAAAGTCGCCCCCCCCCAATTGCGGCTGTGTGTGTGTGGGGGGGGGGGGGACCCGCCTGAAATAATTGCGGTCTTAAGGGGTTAAATGCAAGGTATTATGCCAGTGAAACATGAGTCATTTAATTTCGTCATTGCTACAAATTAGAAGGTAGTGGCAAGGTTATAGCATTAGTAATAAAAGTCGCTAGGCATTTTTTTTTCTTTTATGCTCACCAGCCATGTACGTATGTACATATGAACATAAGAGGAGAGGATAACTGCAGTAGTCAGCTGGCCCATGCTAGCCAGCTCCTACAAGAGTGATTAAACTACTAGAATAAGACAAGTAGAGCAAGAAGTCTCTTTGGTCCTTGCTATTCTCTCACTTTGCGAGCGAGGGTGTAACAAAAAGCGTGCAAAGAGCTGTGTACATGATGAGTTCAGGCAAAATGCTTTTAAATAATCATGATTAAGGGGTGAAAGAAAAAAATAATTTCAATCAACTTTATAATGAAAAAGAGCTTTAGGTGGAGAATAGATGTTTATCCTTCAGTAATTCAGTAATGAGAGAATTATAAGTGAAACAATTTTAAACGAGAACTAAGTGTACCTCACAGTAATCTTAGATACAGTTTAAATGACGTGTGCATTGATTCCTTTCAAGATTTTTTTTTTTTTTTTTTTTGTAGTGAGGCCCACTCGCAGACCCAGACCTGTATTCTGTCAAGTTTAGGAGGAATCCTAACACCTTCCCCTTTGCGATTTATCCTGAATATTGCACTTCAGTAACATTTTTACGCTATTTATATCTTTTCAATACCTACATTCTAGACTGCATAAAGAGCATACGAGGGGATATCAACAACATACCACATACAGGCAGTTTGTAAAGAAGAGGTGGTGGCGAGTCTTCTAAGCCCAACGAGAATATCATCCCGTAGTTTTACATAACCTCTGTTTATGCAGTCTGTCTGTAATACCAAGATTTAAATACCAATCTATCGATCACTCAACTTTTTTTTTTTTTTTAATCAGGAGCTTAGGGGACTAGAGCTAGGCTACAAGGTTCCGACGTGTGAGGCAAGGATGAATTTAGATACCACAGAAGGCAGTATTACGGTGTAGTATTGGAAATAATTAACTTAGACGGGGCGCTATGAATCCTCCTGCGTCTGTATAATACGACCACAAGGCTCCTCCCTTCAGTTCTCCACTTCACTGTGGCCCCTCCATGTTGCAGCATTCGAGGTCGAGGCTGCAGCACACAAACTGAGAGCAGCAGCCATATATGCTGGGATCCTTGGCGCAACACTTGCTGACCTGGACGCGTACTTCCTGTTCGATGACGATGTTTAGTCGTGGCCGTGGCTGCAGCAGTTTCTGAGGTAGTGTAAGTAATATTGCTGTATTATTACCTCCGTCACTGGAGTTGGAGGTTATGTATTCACCCCTGTATGTTTGTCCACAAGATATCTCAGAAAGTTATTCATTGATTTCAGTGAAATTTTGGGGATACGTGGGTCGAGTGAAGAAAGAGTTGATTAAATTTTGGTGGTGATCTGAGTTCAGGACTTTTTCTTTTTTTTCCATAAAAAATCAAAAGAGGTTACTGATGAATTTCAATGGTTATGTGGTAAGAAAAAGTTGATTAAATTTTGATCTGAGTTGTCCGGTCTGGTGTAGCCTTGAAGTTGGCGGAGGTATGCGCTCGAGTGCCGCAGTGCCGTACTCGTGCTTTATTTATAGTTATTTATTTGTTTTGGTTTAGTTTATTTTCAAGCATTTTTTAGTTTTCTATTTATTTATTCATATTTGGTGAGTGACGTCGAGTTTAGTTTATCCGTGCTGCTACCAGACACTTTTATTCAACCTAGGAATTATCTTTGTACTGATGGTCTATTAAAGCTAACCCCTCCAGTTCGAAGTCTGTCATTAGGTGAACAAAATCAACTTGAAAAAGCGAAAACAAAGTAGAAAAGATGTCCCCGGGTTCAGTATGTTAGGTTACTCAAGAAATATCATCGTTGTAAATGAAGCTGATTTGACTCCCTCTCCTCCTTCCCCCCCCCTAATTTACAGGAGCGGTGATGTGTAATAAGTTGTACTACTCTGCTGCTTTCGGCTTTCTGTAGTATGTTTTTCACCAGACGATCCCCAACGTCTCCCTTTCAGCTCAGATGGTAGCCCAGTGTTGTCAGATTGGAGGGCTGGCCGCTGATATGACTATTAACCACGACGATTTATTCCCATTTCGTCAATAGGGCACATCTAATTTCTGCCACCACGATTCACGTTGTGAGTTGCCTAGGCTGTCAGGTGAAAAAAAAAAAAAAAAAAGGAAGTTGATAAGCTTTCATGCGGTGTTTATAGTGTAAATGTAAACTATAAGATACGTCGTCGAACTAAAGGGTTAAAGATCATCGGGTTAACCTACCGTATTCTTTATGGCACAAGCAGACTTCGTAGCATTTCTTCCTTAGCGGTTTAGTTTGCTTAGTTTACCCTAATATTTCTTTGTATGCTACGGAGGCACACACTGTCTATACTATAAAGATATAAATACCATACAAGACAAAGCTAACACTCTTAGGCGTTTTGATTACTCACTCAGCTGAATAAAATCGTATGGCGTTACGTGAAATAAAATAATAGAGTTGTACCGAACCTGAAAGGGTTAGCGGTTACGGCCTTAACACCCACAGGCATCTATGACTCACTTTTGGCCGAATAAAAATAATCTTGTTAGCTGGAGCAGAATACTGGAGTCGTTCCAAATATAAGACGGTTAAGGTGAATATCCGAGATAAATGGCAAAAAAGAGGTGCTACTGTCTCCCATGCAAAAAAGAATAGTTCCTCAATTCCTATATAAATTCCCTCTTACCTGGAGTACGTCCTGCAAATTCACGAATAGTTCCTCCTCCTGTAGATCACCCATCACTGGCCCCATCTGCACCATACGAAACAGGTTAATGTGGAGGAAGTTATATTTCGTTAGGTTTCGTCATGTTAGTTTAATTTATATTAAGTTGGATTAGTTTTCACATGTAAAGAGTGGATTGCGTAATTTTGAAATGATTTATACGGCAAACGTGTATGAGCTTTCTCTAACTCCTCTCATTGTTTATGTCACTGGTTTACGAACACCAGTTGTCAGTTGATCAAATTTCCTTTGATTAAGTTGCCTGAATGTTTATTTTTTTATTATTATTTTTTTGTATCTATATTAAAACTTTCAGGCTCCTATGATGCACTCGGGTCTGAATAAAATTTGGCGCTAGTTGGAGAGGAGCTGTAGGTTATTACTGGACAAGTATACTTAGGGTCCCATAACCCGCTGCCAACTGCGTAAAAAAATCTGGCATTAACATGAATCAAGGCCTATGAAAAGTACATAGGCCTTGGCTGGAACAGAATATTAAAATTGTTCCTATCATGATATGAGAATTTACCCTCCGCTTCCCCCCCCCCCCCCCACACACATCTCCTGGGTATTCTGTCTCAGGAAGTTATTCATCTTTGGTTATTCAGCTATACAAACACAAGAGATGTATACCGAAGTCCCAGCCTACGTATTTCAGTTCTAGGTCCTTCTCGTTCTCTTACCCCCCCACCCATGCACACATCTCAACTTGTGGATGAGATACTTGGTTGCTGAACCACCCTCGGTTTTGCATCTTTATACACAGAAATTACATCTTTGGAACAGGCAAACCTATTGATTATGAAGGTTCCCATCACAATCATGGGCGCGGCCAAGGGAGAAAGCCCCCCCCCCCCCGCATTCTAATAGAATAAACTGAGAGAAGTCAGTTATTTAGTCCTTTATTTATATTTTGTATTTATTCATTCAAACATTAATATGTATTTCCTGTGTTGTTTCTCTTTTATTTAACACCAGGTACCTTTTCCTTTTTTTTTTTATTTTTTTATTAATCCGCATACTGTTATCATATTCTGCAAGTAGCTGTATCTCAAGAGTATTGACATCCACAATTCCGGCTCCTTCCCTCGTAGCAAAATCTTGGCAGCGCTCATGATCACAGCTTGTGGATGTAGACTGTGATCAGAAACTACCACCCTCGGTTGTCCAAGTCTATACTCAAAACATGCATACGGCAGTGGGTTACCTTTTTGATTTTCTAAGTTACAGATACAGGGGGGTAGGGGGGGGGGGGGGGGGGGGGGGGGCAGGGGAGTACTGATTGGAAACTTTCTCCGGGACCCAATGGATGGGGGAGGGAGCGATATGGACTCTTCAGTTTTTTATAACAAAAATATATCGCAAATTAAAAAAAAAAATACTTACAAAAAAAAATCAAGGAATACACCGTAGCTGGCCAGACATTTGAATATTTATAGTTTTTTTCTTTTTAATTCACTAATTTTCTTACTTTTGGGGGGATATTACTATGAATTTTCCATATACACTTCACTGAGTGATAATTTTAAACATTTATATTATAAATATTGTTATGCCCGAGAAAACAGCCAAATGGATACTAGTGAAAATTTGGGGAAGTTCCCGAAATGCTTTTCACGGTTACCGTGATTTCGGGAGACGAAGAAATTTGTTTTGCTTGTAACAGCTTGTTCGTGTAGAGTACACTGAGATAAAGTCCCATGTTTTCATTATTTTAGTTAATGTGTTGTTTACAGTGTTTTAATTACTTTTAAGTTATTAGCATTATGAAAGCAAAGGCAATAATAATAATGAAATGGTTCTGTAAATTATGCATCAAATCTTGCCAGATTTTTGAGGACCCCTCAAGGAGCAAAGCCCCCGGGCCCCCAAATGTCTAGCTACGCCCCAGTATAAGTCCCCTCTTGATACATCACAACTTGTAGATGTCCTGTTAGGAATTGTATTAGGAATTTAGCCACCTTTGGTTCTCTGACTTAAGCACACACAATAGGCTTCGGTAAAGGCCGACTATAGTAACTTTTAAGGTCCTACCTCCCTGCCCCCGCACATCAAATCTTGCAGACACTGTACCTCAGTATATGTCCAGTCTACTAATAATTAAAGGCACTTTGAAGAAAGCAAGAAAAAAAAGTGCGATGATAAACAAAATCTTGGCATTCATAAGTAAACTGTAGCCTACTCGTTCTGTCTTCCTCTCTTGCCAAAATACGGCTTCAATCTGACACGTAGTTCAAGTACATGCACATTTCGCATTTAGACAGGTGTCACTAGTCTGTAGTTTTGCCGAAGACATAAATACATGAGAGAGAGAGAGAGAGAGAGAGAGAGAGAGAGAGAGAGAGAGAGAGAGAGAGAGAGAGAGACATGGATAGGTTAATGTGTACAAGAACATTCAAGCACAATCAACAGAATAACAAGATCGTCTGGGAAACGAAACGCATCGGGCTGAAAGGGTTAACTGGACCGTTGTTGACCCGTTCACGCTCACGTTTATATTTTTTGCTTCCAAACGATTTAGTTCACTTTACGAGAGCCTCCTATTAGAAAATTTCATGAAGGCTATAACAAATTAAGAAATGGTAAAGGGTACGTTATCCATCAGGTTCGATGTGTCCTAAAATTAATAAAATAATCTGGAAAAAAAAAAGAAGTGCTAAAATACAGTTTACTGTACAGTACGTGTCGTCTTCAGTCCGTGACACACACACAGTCGAGGTCCGACGTGCACGGCCGCGCTCTTGCTGCTCTCATACCGTTTATAAAAAAATAGTCAAACTCTGTACCAAGCTAAAACATAGATGATTTAATATTGTAGACCAAGTACAGTATATGAAAAAAAGTGAAGTCCAAAGAAAGTACAGTAGCTTTGTATCAATTATTTAAACACCGCGCCGTAATTTTGCTGGTATGTAAAACTTTACAGCACTCCATTAAATTATATTACATAATTTAACATCGTATTTTTCACTTTTTACATTATGTGGCTTTCGTGTCTGTCCCTGTTTTGCATAGACATACAAGGGGTTATTAGTGTGTTTATTATAGTATTTCGCTGGGAAGAGGTGTTTGGAAATCTCTGAAACCAATTAGACTTTAGTACCCCTTCCTTAATGAATTATTTTGCATATTACAGCATACTTTTCCTTGTGTTAATCTTTTTTTTTTTTTTTTTAACTTCAACGCAGACTGCATCAATATCATGCTAGAAAACATAACGATATTCAGAAAAGATGCTAGAAAAAACATACAGAATGGCGAGGATTACATATCCAAATTACCTACCACGAATGCCATGAGCAGCAGAAGTGAAGACAACATCTTGGGTAACCAAGCAAGAGGGACAGCTAGGTGTTGATTCTGCAGTTTTGGAGCACAGTCAACTAGAGCATTGTATCCGCCAACAGCTGTGATGGTACCTTACGAGTCACGACAGGTGCAGAGCTACACCTGTCCACAAACACTTGTGCTGTGATGGAGGAGAAGGAACAGGTGTGAATTGTGTGACGACTGTTAGAGACTAGCTGTCAAGAGAATGAATGTGCGAGTGAATCTGGAAAGCTCATACACTAGCTGTCAAGAGTGATTGTGTGGAGAGAAAGGGGGGGGGAGAACATAAGAACTTAAAAAGAAAGGATAACTCAAGTAGGCCGGTTGGCCCATGCTAGGCAGCTCCTAGAAGAGTAACTGAACTACTAGAATGAGATGAGGATAGCAAAGAAGGCGGCTCTCCCCCGCCCCCCAAACTCCCCGGTCAAAGCCAGCAGGAAAAAGTCAGAAAGAACACCACGAAGCATACATAAAACTGGCTTGGACATTTTATAGAATAGTGTGAAAGGAGAAAATGAGACTATCATAATCTCAGAGAGGGGGGGGAGGGGGAGAGGGAGGGAGAGAGATTTATATTCTCACACAACAGGTACCATTAATTCCTGTATCAGCTGAAAACTCAACTTTAATCCAAGACTGACATTATTTTTATGTTTTGATGCGCTGGAGGAAGGATAGTGAAATGCTGAGGACGAGGCTGTCTACCCAAGTCCCTGCTCCAGCTACCACCACAGAAGACCGTCTCAGGGATTGTAGGCAACTTCGCTTCACCACCAGGATTGCTGTCAGAGCAAGAAAGGTGTAGAGACCACGCTCACGCCGCCGCTGGACGCCCTGAGCAGCAACCCACACGCCATCGCAGCCAGAGCCCCAAGTACTGCAAACGAGTAGTGCTAGTCAGTCGAGTACTGGCTCGGGGGAGTCGGGGCGGTATTCCTGGCCCTGGGAAGGCTCAATTCTTCCCTGACCAGACGTTGGCTCGACGCGACATCTCACTAGAATTGGCTCAGAGCAGTTCTGCTCCTGAACCACCACGACATATCCTGAGCCAAGACCAACGTGACGTCCCCACTCAACTGGTTCAACGCAGTTCTTTTCCACGGCGGCCACGCCGTCTCTCCTCGCCTACCGAACTGGCTCGACGCGGTTCGCCTCCCGAGCGGCTGCAACGTTCCCCCCTCAACTACTGAACTGGCTCGACGCAGTTCAGCTCCAGAGCAGTCACGACGCCACTCCTTACTAACTGGACTGACTCGACACAGTTCAGTCGAAGCCACGACATGTTCCTGACCAAGGCCAACCGCTGCGAGATACCATGACCCCGGAGTGACCCCACCCCTTGAGTCCCCTTCCCCCTACACGTGGTAAAGAGATCCCGGCGACAACAGTGGACCACCTTGCCGTCCCGATTTTCGCAGGTCCCTTCTAACCTCCCCGATAGCCCAGTTTGGAAACGACACACACTAACATCTGTCCCCTTCAGATCCTTAGAAAGAACTAGATATCTCGGTTCTCTACCTTTGAAACTAGAGTCGTAGTCTTTCCCTTTTGGAGTCTTACCTTAAATTACACATTGAACAACGCCCGATCATACATATGTAAACTCACCTCCCGGGTCTCCCCCCTTTGTTCCAGTGTACAGACTTGGTAGCAATCCCTAAATTTCGGACAGAGGTCCCTTCAGGTCCCCTAGTAAGACATATCCCTGCTTGACCTATTCATTTACATTCTGTGTGTCTGTATGTCTCAGACCTTATTATAATATTGTAGTCACAGTGAAAGTGTCGTTTAATAAACCTTTAGTCTGCCACTCGGAGTTCGTGTGTCCGCCTTGTACTATTAGTGTGTATCGTGTTTTGTATATTCCCTCCAATTTAGATAAACCCCATTTGTGTACTAGCATAACCGATAGCCTAATGGCAGAGGAGTGACAACGTGGCAATTCTATTCTGGAGGGAACTTAGTGGCTTACCAACTCAATCCCATTCTTTTCTCATCCCTGTTTACGCAACTTTCCACTGCCACTCTCAAATCACTTTTCTCCCATATTATAGCTTATGACGCTTTCACTGCTCCACTTCCCTTCTCATGTACCCATGCACTTCATAGAATTGATTTCACTCACTTTAATTTCCAGTCATTTTTCCATCACATCATCCATTCTTCATTTGCTTCCTAATGAATGCCCACTCCGACGGAACACCACGGGAGGGGTGGCGCAACACAAACCCCACGGAGGGGCAACGGGGACGCGCTACCCACCCCAGAGGGAGACCACCGGGAGGCGCAGAGAGGACCCCACCACCTTGTGCCCCTCTTACCCTCAGACAAGCCAACTCCAACCCCGCAGCCCCGGCAGGTTACTCTCCAGCCATACCAGCGTTCGCCAGGTTCGGGGTGGGGCTTGAACTACAGCCCCAGTCAGCACCTAAGTGACGGCCACCAGCCACACAAGGAGAGAGACTGCCGCCAACCACTCTGCAGCTGCATTCCCCCTCCGCAGAGCCAAATGACAACAACCACCAGCCGCACTAGGGAAGAGATGGCCACTGCCCGCTCTTCGCCTGCAGTCACTACTAGGAGGAGGACCTCAGTGATGGCCACTAGCCACATCGGCAAGCAAGTGATGTCTACTAGCCGCACCTCGCGTCCTCTCGGGGAACAGGACCTCAGTGACGGCCACCAGCCGCACCAGCAAGCAAGTGACAGTGACGGCCACCAGCCGCACCAGCAAGCAAGTGACAGTGACGGCCACCAGCCGCACCAGCAAGCAAGTGACAGTGACGGCCACCAGCCGCACCAGCAAGCAAGTGACAGTGACGGCCACCAGCCGCACCAGCAAGCAAGTGACAGTGACGGCCACCAGCCGCACCAGCAAGCAAGTGACAGTGACGGCCACCAGCCGCACCAGCAAGCAAGTGACAGTGACGGCCACCAGCNACCACCCGCTGTTGGACTTCCGGAGTAAGGGACACCGCAGGCAGCACCTGACTGTGGCCTGGCCCAAGAGAGACCGCAGCCCTCGGACTCCAAGGGGCGCCACCAGGACCCCGAGGCGTGACCTCCCCAGCCCCATCGGTTGGCAACCTGCCTCCCAGAGTGGGCGCAAGCAAGCACGCCTACTCTCCCTACTTGGTCCCAGTACCGAGGACCAAACTCCCCACCAAGGCCCCACTAGGGAAGGGCCCCTCTCCACACTGCCCAGCAGCCCACTCTGGATGACTCAGCCCCGGGCAGTGGTCCCGTGCCCCCTAATGGAAGGCACACCTGACGGGATCATGCCCACACCTGGCAGACACCTGTAAGCAGCCCGGGATTTCAGTAGCCCCTGTCCTGATAGTGACTGAAGCCTGTATAGTGTATTGTCAATATTGTATTCACATGGTATTCAGTGTTGTATGAATTTATGGTAATATACGTGTAAGGTTGGTTGACCAGAGTTTTTGTGCCCCGTTCCTCTAGCTGTGTGCACTAGACTCAGTCTAGAAAAGAACCCCACATCAGCTGCACATGATTAAAGGACAAATAGTTGAACTCTGAACACGTCACATAACACAACTCCTTCACAACGATGATTTATATCCCTCCAGTTTGAAGTCACCCCTAAGTTGAATAATGCTAACAGTAGGAAATACACAAAACATATATAATAAAACGGACTAATTCACTCTGATGACGCATTACAATATATATTCCATTACTGCAATCACGCGACAATTTTGTTCAGCTTTAAAGGGAATTTTCAAACTGGAGAGGTAGCTACAGCCTTTATTAACACCTTCACTATTAGAGATCTGCCCCATGTTGAATAAAGTCATTTGATAGTAGAAAGAATAAAATATAAATAAACCATCTGCTTGAAAGGATTACTGTTACTGCTAGTCGCACTTAAAAGTTTTGTCTGAGGACGTCCTTTATATTTTTGACTAGTTCTAAGGCTAGGTGTACAGAGTGGACAAAGCTGTTGCCTCTCCTGACATTGACAGGGCTCTCCCTCCATGATAAGTCGTCCTTGTATGCAGATGTTAGCAATGTACTGCAGTGCAGTAGTGAGACCTGAGCAGTAAAGGAAGGGGATATTCGTATGCTAAAAAGTCTACCTATCTATCTATTGCCAGATGCCTTAATCCCGTAAGGGGTGGCCACAAACAAATCACCTCAATGTTGCTCTGTCCCCCAAAAGTACAGAAATGATAATGGTGAAATGGAAGTTTTGTGCAACCTTGAATGAGAGATCTGGTGGGGCTTACGATTGTGATTGAAGGGGATCGTTCCCCCCAGGCTAGACCTGATAGATCATAGCCCTCCTTGGGTTACAGGACAGCACTACCCCTCCCAGTAAAGGCAACTACCTGGGTGACTGTGATTGAGGAGTTGAGGAAGGATGGGACTTTAATGTATTAGTGTTGCAATGAGGAAGAGTAGACTGAGATGGTTTGGGAATGTTGTGAGGGAAAGGTGAATGTCGAGGGCACGGTTGCAAGAGGCAGACCAAAAAGACCCAAGACATGGCCATTGTGTGACCTCATGGATAAGGGACTGAATAGGAAGGCTACAATGGGAAGGCTACCAGAGACTGAACAGCATGGACAGCCATCACTGGGTAACGAAATGAGAGAGAGTTCAGTACAACTAGTCAGTAAATGGCATTGGGTTGGACCACAGGAGACACTCTGGTTCATATTACTGTATAAGACTGTGCATGATGTATCCATGCCCCAAATTGAAGTCAAATCCACAACACATTAGGATACATGAAAACAAAAGTAACCTGGAGGTGTCTGTCATGGCCATCTTTCAAGCGGTACCGCTGAAGACACAAGGCACCAGACATTGTGATGACATCTGGAAATGAGAACCACCTAAACCTGTAGTTCAACACTTTTCTCTGAGGTGTAATAGGCAGTAGGTGGCAATGAAGTACATTACATAACTGTGACTTCAGTAAAGCTATGGATAAGCTTCCTCACAAGAGGTGAATTAGAAAGGTTCAAATGAGTGACAGCTTTCAAATGAGTGACAGCTTTCAAAGGCATCTTGACATACATGTACTGTGCAACGGTAAGAGGATTGGCAAATGAAATTTGACACTGAAAAATGCAGAGCACTTATTGTGGGCAACCCATTAAATAAATCAGAGTGTGAGGGATGTTGAACAAGTGACATAAACTTCAACTTATCACATTTATTCAACTATTTTGAAGTGGCTTTCTCAGTAGACTTCTCAGAGGACTTGGAGTCACGCATGGAGGAACGTCTGCGACGGATCTCTTCCTGCCTCTTCTCCTTGGCCTCCTTCTGCCGAACTGCCAACAGCTTAGCATACTCAGCTTTCTCCTCCTTGTTCTTGGTGGCACGCTGACGTTTCAGGGCCTTCTTATGTCTTTTGCGCTAGAAGAAAACAAATATTGTGACAAGGTTAAAACCAACAAAGCCTAGAAATCTATCTTACAAATTATCTAATCTTAAAAAGCTAGTGGGGTACAAAAATTACACAAGCAAGTACAGTAATCCCTTTACTATTCGGACGCCCAGTATTCGGATGCATCACTATTCGGACATTGTGGGCTGTCCGCCCCCCAAAATGCCCCCCAAATTCGAAAAAATCTGGAAAAAATCAGATTTTTTTGGACCGCGTCAGTTTGAATTTCCCGTGCGCGCTGATAGGCTGTGTTTTCGCGTGTGGCGCCTGTCTGTCGGTCTCATTTCCTGCTCTGTTCCTGGCTCGTAAACACGCTCCGAAAATGGCAGCCGAAGTGATTGGTTTTGTGGTGATACCCTACCTCCTGCAGGGCTTGATGCTGCTATTCACCTTCTTGATCATGTGTGTGATGATGGTCCCGCCACCTGAGAAGAGGAAGAAAGTGGTTCTGACTCTGGAGAAGAAGAGGGAGATATTGGAGAAGGTGGACGCCGGGTGGCCAACATCACGGATCCTATGTGAATTCAACCTCCCTCGCTCCACTTTGTTTGATATCAAGAAGTCCCGAGACAAACTACGGCAGTACACGGCTGATTTCACTTCGAAGACCAGACGAAACGTGGAGAGGAAGGTGATGTTTACTCCTAAGTATCCAGACATCGACCGGTCCACGTTCAATTGGTATCGACAACAATGTGCCGCAGGTGTGTTGG
>JAGKTI010008401.1:0-13387 GCA_018397915.1 Birgus latro
ATCTATCTATCCATCTACCTAGATAGATATATAGATAGATAGATAGATATACAGTATATGCCAAATTGTTTCCAAAAGCTCAGAAAACCATTTACTATACGGGGTAGTACACTTACAACCAGTACCTGGAGTTGAAAGATAAAATGTTGACCCTCTTACTCCCAGAGGGGTGAGGCAAAAGGGTGATGTGACAGGGATTACAATTCTTTCACTGTATTATTATTGCCTGACGAGGTGAAGAGAGCCTCCTCTACGTAAGTACATATATTTGTCTTGATTTAAAACGCATGTGAAACGTTATGATCTCAGAAATAGTCTAGAGAACCCATTTGAATCAAACCCGATTCCTACCATAGCTGGATTTGATGTCGAATACAACACATGCTGGTACTTTCGTGGTTGTCTGGTGGTTTTTCGACCGCCTTCTGTTGGTTACCGACGATGTTTTTTGCAACTTTGGGGTTATAGATTTAAAATGAAAGACTTAATCGAAAAACATGAAGAAGGTGTATCGAAATACCTGGGCCAGGTATATGCATGGTACTTTTCAAGCCAGACGGCAGAGAAATAAAGGCAAGGCCGTGGCAAAGAGCACTGGTAAGAATAAAGACGAGTATGTCATCAACAACAGTAAAAAAAAAAACAGGGAAATAATTCCCTTGGAAAGGTAATTGCCGAAAAAAAAGAAGAAGAGCAGAGTAAAAGAACCGATATCGGTAATACAATAAAAAAAAATATATCACTGTATATTAGAGATGAAAATCATACTGTTACTAATATTATTCATTTTTAGGTACAGAAATAATTTCTTGCCAAGCACATTTTATTATTTCATCAAGTTTCTTCTGGTCAGGTGTGCCGGCTCCCAGGGTGATATGGTACGAGGGCTCTGACATCCTGGACGACGATTACACCAGCATGGTGACCCCTGCCCTGCCCCCTGTGACACCCCCTGGTAGCCACACTCCCCAGACTGCCACGGTCCTCAACACCCTATCTCTGCCTCTTCTCACCAGAGCTGACCTACATCGTAGCCTCACCTGCATTGCATCCAATAGCAATGCGTCTATCGCCAACGATGCCTCTTTCACCCTTACGCTGGATATGATACGTGAGTACACTAAGCATGCCTTATTTTCATTACTAACGTCTGGTTATGATGACTGCATAGACAAAACTCACCTAAGAGCCTACTCATGCTAAAAGCTGAATGGGACATTTTGATCTAAATTTTCCAGCTTTGTAGGTTGTGATAATAACTTGAACAACTTTCCATGCCACAGGGCCCAGTCTTTTGCCAAGCCGCGTCTCTCAGCCAGACAAGCACCAGAAAACATGATTTAATCACATAAAACTTTAACCTTACTTTAACTCACCCTCTAATGGTTGAGCTAATTGGTATTCTTAATCCTTTTCGTAGCCTACTCAGTGTTAGTTGGTCTTTTTTAATCTGTGTTTCCTTTTGACATCGACCTAATCTCGCAAACGCAGTGTGATCAGTCATCTCTCAAACTGAACTGATCTCAGTAAGGCTTTCCTTTGGTTAATTTTCTTTGGATAGAACAATCGCT
The DNA here is from genome assembly GCA_018397915.1 of Birgus latro. Classification (NCBI taxonomy): domain Eukaryota; kingdom Metazoa; phylum Arthropoda; class Malacostraca; order Decapoda; family Coenobitidae; genus Birgus; species Birgus latro. The sequence continues at coordinate 1,572 of JAGKTI010008401.1, forward strand.
TTAGACTTTCTGTAATTCTTTATAATTTTTATTTATTGTGGATTTTAAAAAAAAATGTAGACTTTGGATATCATGCATAAGGTGGCAAATCACTTCTTGATTATTTACTACGCCTGCTTCATTGCTATTCTATCAGTTGTATTTGATTTTTTAATGTTTCGTCACCAGGTCTGTATTCATCAGTCTTGTGCACATCACTTTTGCCTTCTATCAGATTTCTGAACGCTTAACTTCCCACTGTGTCAAAACTCCGCCATAGTGTTTCCTTACAAAAACATAAATCCCTTAGCTTCACTCAGTTTATGTGAAGTCCACTACACGACTGGGCTTCTATACAGAGGAAGAGAGAAAACCAGACTTAACCCTTCCCCATGCTTGCTAAGTACGAAAGGGGAGGGAACGCATACGATGAAAGTACTGCATGTTAAATTAAGACTGTTATAAAATATTCATCATCAACATTACACTGATAATCGTCCTTGTTTATCCCACCCAAGAAGAGGATAAGGTAAACTCCCAGAGCAGAAGTATACTGAATAGGAAATTCTGTACCAGCATGGGCAATAGAATGAGCCAGACAATCATGCACACATTTTTAAAAATCCTGGCTACACCACACAAGCATAACCATCTCCATATATTTTTGAGGTTTCTATACGTGCATCACAAGGCATCATTCTGTTGACTTCGAATTAGAAAAGTGACACTTCCTTGTATAATTTTGTCCGCACATTACTCACATAACACACACTATCATCATTTGCATAATATTTATTCGTATTATACCTACATCAGATTCATCTTGACAAGTCACAGTGCCAGTTACCCAATGTCACAATTTGTCGAAGATTGTATAAGTTTGAACCCACATATATAGATGCTACTATATTAAAGTTGTACTGAAAGTCGAACTGATCATAGGATAAAAGTACTACATAAAAAAATATAGTGTTACTCAACACCTTGCGTCTCCCCAGGGAAGGCCTGCTCAGGCGAGTCATCACTCCCTTACTCCCCGACCTCCCACACCTCTCCCTCTCCTTCCCCCTCACCCCCTGCCCGTGCACGTGGGCATGTACGCAGGCGTGCATGCACGCAGAAAAAACGTGCTGCACATGGCAGACGGCCTGCTTTACCAGGTATAGGTAGAGTGGATACCTTTGTCTGGGAGGACGGAGCAGGATTTGAGCCATATGTGGCGGTGTTTGACGAGGAAGGAGTAGATGTTCAGCAGGATGAGCTTCCCCCAAGGCCCTGGACTACTAGCAGTATATTCAGGGCGATATCCACGACTGAAATAATGCAATACCTGGCGGAAGAAATACATTTCCACCACGCTATGTGTGTGCAGTGGCTGGACGTGGCTGCCAGTGAGAGCACGCACGGGCATGACTGGATACCCGTGGAGGTGGGACAGTTATTTGTGTGGCTAGCCCTTACCACGTTGATGGCGCACGTAAGAAAACATGTGCTCCATGACTATTGGTTGGTAAGTATATGGCCTTTGACAGGTACCTGGCCATCCTAAGGTTCCTATCACTCAGTGTTTACAAGTTTCATTTTGTGCATGAATGGCAATTGAAACATCACTGCAATCACCAAATAACAGTGCTTAACAAATGGTTTACTGTGCGATATTAAGTGAAGTGGTAAGTTTTTCATGAGAAACTCTGAAACTTGTGACTTGGTTATAATCTCAATCGTAAGTTCTAGAGACCCAATGGAAAGAGAGACTGGACAGCCAATATTTTCAGCTGCTCGCTGATTGGTTGGCTGACATGGTGGAAAACGACTCACAGCCTGGGTGCGGGCTGACTGCAGATTCGTCTAAAAATACATCTTGTCACGGTGATAATTTTCTTTTTTATACAAGGAACCAAAGGCCAGGAGCCGGCAAATCATTCCCCCCCCAAGAAAAAACAAAAACAATACAACAGAAAGCCAAATCCAAGATCTGTTCATTTCGAGATGCCTGGACACACTGCGTTTGAAAGACTAGAGATCATAGGAAGTAGGAAATAACAGGCAGAGGGAGACAGTTCCAGAGTTGACCTGTTGCATAAATGAAGAACTGAAACTAACGATCAGCTCTTGCATCAGAGAGCTGTACAGAAAAGGGATGAAAGTTTGTTGCTGGACGGGTGCTACGCACCCGTCGTAGTGGTAGAGGGATGCAAGCAGATAGTTCAGAGGAACAGTGACCACTGACGTAATTGTAGAAAAGAGATAAAGATGCAACAGTGTGGCAAAGAGACGAAGGTTGAAGGGAGCCAGCAAGAGAGGAGAGACAGACAGACAGACAGACAGACTGGTTGATGAATAAAATGTCGCCATAATTGTAGCATATATTCTTAATGTGAGTTACTGAAGATTACTGTTTTAATCTTCTTCTCTACATGTGGTGGTGCTGTATTCTTTTACTGGTGCTTTTCTGCCCTTAGCAATGGTCTGACTGTGCTGCATTTGGGTGCTCTAACACTCATGGACCTTCTGTGTGACTTTTCCAACTCCCTTGTGATCCACCAAGAAGGAAATTATGGGATATTAAGGTGAAGAGAGCAAGCTGGTCTGTGAGTGAGTGTCGTCGGCTTTGCTAAGCAAGTTTTATTTATTTTACGTGTATTTGGCCCACATCCACATAGGGAGGAAAGCCTAGATGATATCTCGATGGAAACCAATTTACCACAAGTATGGATATCAGGAATTCGGCCAAAACTCCATTAAAAATCGTTGGCAAGCAAAATAAAGAAACACTACTTGTGTTTATTGATCTAGCATCATCTGGCAACTCGTCCCAGATCTTTATATTGCTTCGGATATTGCCTAGCCAATACGCAGAGGAAACTCTCATTTTTATACAGCTTTACTTATTAAGAAAACACCATTTTTGCAAGCATAGCATAACAAATGTTCAAAATTCTATCTGTCTATTGCCAGCCGCCTTAATCCCGTAATGTGTGGCCACAAACAAATCGCCTCCATGTCGCCCGGTCTCCCGTCATTTCACTGTCCTGATCAGAGCTCACATCCCACTCTTTCATATACATCTCCACTCCATCCCTTCATCTCATCCTTGTCTTCCCCCTCCATCTCCCCCTCTCCACCTCACTCACATACACTCTCCTCGTCAGTCTCTCGCTCTCCAGCCTCTCCACATGGCCAAACCACCTCAGTGTGTATCTCCTAACGCTTCCTATCACATCCACATCCACACAATAATGCTCCTTCACTTCCTCATTTGTCAGTCTGTCTCTCCATGTGACTCCATATGCTCCTCTCACATAACTCATTTCAATTGCCCTCACTCTTGACTTGTGTCCTTCCAACATGGTCCATGCTTCACTTCCATACGTTAGAGTTGGTATCACAATACTGTCAAGCAGTAGCTTTTTCACTTTTATGCCCAGTTCTCTGTTTCTTATCACTGCTTTCAAAACAGTGCATTCAAAAACGTGCCATAAAATATGAAAAACAGTTGTAAGTGGCCTAGTATTATCTAGCAGTGATCACTGACCTTTATGTGTACTTGAGTGATGCCCAGCAAACATCCATTTGCTACACCAGCATGGTGGATGTCCAGTCTCCCATTCTGTAGGGTCTCTAGCAAGTACATAACCTCCCAGTCAGCTGAAGATGATGCCTCCCAATCAGCTATTTGACCATTTTGTGCATGGAAGGTCACTGAAACACAATTGCTGTCGCCAAATAACAGTGCAAGCGCAGAACAAATAGCGCATTGTGCGATATTAAGTGAAACGATAACGTTTTGTGTGAATCAGTGAAACCTTTGACCTGAAAATCGTGTCTGGGAGGCATGCTACCTCTAGTGGAAAGTGTAATGCTACTGAGCGATCCAAAGGCTTTAGGCTTTGTGGTCAAATGCATCGTCCCTCCCTTTGTCCAGTGAACTCATCGACCTCATTATATGATAAATCATTATGCAGTTGGTTTGCGCTTGATGTGTTCCTGTCATATAGAAAGTCATTACAGTGCAAGCTTTTGGTAACTATGTAGCGAGAATATGAAAATAAAAATGATAACCATACAGCCAATAAACTAAGAAAGCAACAGTTTTAACACTAACAAGTGGTGCTAGGCACAACAAACCTCGCCCGACAGCAGTCGTTTTATTTCTGTAAAATATTGAAACGGGACTGCCATTCAGTGTCAGTATGGTACACAATTAAAGTCTGAGGTAATGGCGCAAATGATTTCAAGTTACTCCCTCTGAAAATTCATGATCTTGCATTTGACCTTTCAAGGCCATTCAAGGTCAAAGGTCATGGTGCCAAATAAAAGACCATATGAGACTTTCTATATATTAATAATGGTAAATATCTATCTTCAACGAGCTTCGACTTACAACCCTCTGAATATCCGTAACCTTGAGTTTTACCTTTCAAGGTCATTTACGATCAAAAGTCATGATACCAGTTAAAAACCTGTATGGAAGTTTCTGTATGTAGGTAATAATAAATATCTCTATCTTCAACCAGATTTGAATTATAACTCCCTGAATATCCACGACTTTGAGTTTGATTTTTCGAGGTCACTGAAGGTCAAAGGTCTTGGTGCACAATGAAAGCCTATATTACGAGCTCCAATACGTTCATAATAGTAAATATCTGTATCTTCAACCTGTTTCAAGATATAGCTCTCTGATATTCCATGACCTTGATGTTGACTTTCAGGGTCACTCGATTACCTCCAAAATTTAATCACTTTCTTTTGGAACCAGTGCCCACATGTAATTTCATTCAGCCGTTTTTCCATAATATTCCTAACAATCAAACAAACAAACTCGACCAAAAACAATTGAGTCCGTCCGGGCGAGGTAATATCTCTTCGTCTATAGATACTGTGTATAAAGATTTACGAAATATTCGGACAAGATTCCTTTAACTGCCACCTTTTATTTACAATTTACCAATGACTGATGATGGCAGTCCTCGGAACTAATATCCTTTTCAAAGTAGAAATGATACACTGGTTAAATAATTCCAGAATTTGGAAACTTAATTGAATTTTTATTTCACTTCCTCGACCTGCTGTATCATAACAATTTACGGAATGGCTCTGTTTTTAGCAGGAGGGCAGAGTGGCTTAAAAAATTCAGGAGCGGTGTCGCATTTTTACATTATATTCAAGTAACGGAATTTCCATCGTTTAATGGGATAATCATCAGAAGGCGTTAGGGGTCAGCCTGTAGGATGGAGCCTAAAGCTATGAAGACTTGAATGTTAATTAAATGGAGCTGTTGCTCAGCTTCTCTGCTGATATCTCCAGTCAGTCAGTAGTGAAAAGAAACAATTTCCTGCATTTTCCTACCCTACCCTGCCTTTCCCCGCCATGCATTGTCTTTGCCTACCCTACCTAGTCTCTCCTTACCCTACCCTGCATCTCACTACTTTACCCTGCCTTTCCCTACCATACCCAACCCTACCATCTCTGCTTACCCTACCCTGCATCTCCATACTGCCTTTCCCTACCGTACCTAACCATGCATCTCTCTACTCTACTCTGCCTTTACCTACCTTGCTTTGCCTTTCCCTACCCATACTTCCTTTCCCTATCCTTCCACGCATCTCGCTAGTCTACCATGCTTACACTGCTTTTCCTAACCCCATCCTGCCTTTCTCTACCCTAACCTGCCTTTCCCTACCCTACCATGCCTTTCCATGCCATGCTTTTTCTTTCCCTATATTGTCATGCCTTGATTTTTCGCACATTACTCTGCCTTTCCTGACACAGAGGCCCCGCGAATGCTCTGGAAGTTTATGTAAATATGTGTAAAGACCCTGTTGGAGACAATGGCAAGTGACACGGCAGTGCACAACACTCTGACGAAAGTGAAAGTGGCGAGTATTGCGAAACTGTTCTGGTTTGATATAGTTATACAGATAAATGTACGTATTGATAAAGAAAGTTATTTACGTTCATAACTGGTGCTAGAAAAATAAGTAATTAAATTACAGTCTCTGTGATGTAAAGTGCTGCATTTGTTCCCTCACATGGAATCTCTGCTTAATTATGATGCCTCACCATGTCGTAAATGGCACTATAGTAAAAGTTTAGACAAAGGAGTGATCGACCTGCTCCAGCCATGAGTTACGTGGCCTTCTCCATGACCTCCTCCACCCTGGGTTAAATCGCTCAGAGATCACCCTGTAAGTAGGATCAGCCTCAGGAAAGTGGGCCACGTGCCCTTATAGCTGCAGTTGGCATTGACGTACCATGTGGGTAACAGGCCTTGATTCAGTCTCATGGAGTAGTCGCTCATTACGCACCCGGTTGTATCAGCGATGTCCCATGATTCTGCAAAGACACTTAGTACCAAAGAAGTCAATTTGCTGCTTCGGGTCACTGTTTAGTATCCATGTCCCACAGCCATGAATTAAGACATGGAGCATCAGCGCACTGAAGATAAGACACCGCACACAAATTAAGACACCGCCAAATACCTGAATTGAGTGGATCCATAACCCCCTACGTCAGACCAGTACAATGAGAAATCTCACTGTCTGATCTACCATTGTTATGGATCACACTATCAAGATAAGTGAAACTTTCCAAGACTTCTGTATCCTCGCCACATGCTTGGACAGACTGAACTCCTTCATCCAGCAAGCCACTAAATGCTTGGACCATAGTCTTGGCCCTGGAGACCTTTAATCCCAATGAGTTTGCATTCTCATGAAATTCCACGAGGGCACACAATAGTAACTCCAATGACTCCACTAGGAAAACTGCATCATCAGCAAAGTCAAGGTCATTAACCCCAAAATTGCCAACTGATACCCCCACCTGACGTCAACTTACAGCTCGGTCCAGTACCCTATCCATACGTGTGTTGAAAAGAGTGGGGGCAAGGATAAGTCTCAGTCTTACACCAGAACTCACTGGGAAGAAGTCAGATGTTCCCACACCCCCCTACACTTGACAGCACTCTCAGTGTTTGAGTACAAGCCAGCAATCAGTCACATTATCCCGCCAGGATCCCATGGAGTTGCACAGGTTACCATAGTACCTCCTGACTTACAGAGTCAAACACCTTCTTAAAACCAACATAGGTTCCAAGCAGACCTTGTCGAAACTCAAAACAGTGTTCCACAAGAACTCGAAGAGCTAGGATATGGTCAACAGTAGAATTCTTGGGAGTGAGTCCGGATTGCTCAGGCCTCTAAAACTTAAGCAAATGGTCCCAGATACACATAAGGAGAATGTGAGCAAGAACTTTGTCTGGCAAACTGAGCACTTTAACACCATGGTAGTTACTAGTCACGCTGGTCTCTTTTTCCTTTCCAGATCGGGATGGCCAAACCTTTTGTCCACTCAGAAGGAATGATGCCAGTCTCTCAAACGTCTTCTATGACTGCATGTAACCCCCTGATCATGGCTTTGCCCCCAGCTTTGATCAATTCTGCTGGAATGTCACAAGCACTAGCTGTTCTACCACATTTCAACCTAGCCACAGCCTTCTTAATTTCATCTAGAGAAGGCATAGCTTCATCAGTTGGTGGCACAGCAGCCAATGGTTGTACAACACCCGGTGGAAGCTCTCCACTGGGAGGTTCGGCCATGTACAGTTGCTCAAAGTTCTCAGCCCAACGAGCTCTATATTCGCTAGCCCCCAACACAAGCTGTCCATCTGCTGTCCGAACACAGTTAACCTCTGGCCTGGAGCTTCTTCGTGGCTCCCCAGGCGNGCACAGGTTACCATAGTACCTCCTGACTTACAGAGTCAAACACCTTCTTAAAATCAACATAGGTTCCAAGCAGACCTTGTCGAAACTCAAAACAGTGTTCCACAAGAACTCGAAGAGCTAGGATATGGTCAACAGTAGAATTCTTGGGAGTGAGTCCGGATTGCTCAGGCCTCTAAAACTTAAGCAAATGGTCCCAGATACACATAAGGAGAATGTGAGCAAGAACTTTGTCTGGCAAACTGAGCACTTTAATACCATGGTAGTTACTAGTCACGCTGGTCTCTTTTTCCTTTTCAGATCGGGATGGCCAAACCTTTTGTCCACTCAGAAGGAATGATGCCAGTCTCTCAAACGTCTTCTATGACTGCATGTAACCCCCTGATCATGGCTTTGCCCCCAGCTTTGATCAATTCTGCTGGAATGTCACAAGCAGTAGCTGTTCTACCACATTTCAACCTAGCCACAGCCTTCTTAATTTCATCTAGAGAAGGCATAGCTTCATCAGTTGGTGGCACAGCAGCCAATGGTTGTACAACACCCGGTGGAAGCTCTCCACTGGGAGGTTCGGCCATGTACAGTTGCTCAAAGTTCTCAGCCCAACGAGCTCTATATTCGCTAGCCCCCACCACAAGCTGTCCATCTGCTGTCCGAACACAGTTAACCTCTGGCCTGGAGCTTCTTCGTGGCTCCCCAGGCGGGTCAAAGGTCATTTGCATGAAAATGGCCTTCCACCTCCTCAGTGATTTCCCTGACATACCTCTCCTTGTCCCTTCTCAGTGAAACTCGTGCCTCTCAAGACAGAAGTCTGTGCTGTTCCTGATCCCCAGCCAGTCTGGCTGCACGACTCTCCTCAGTCGCGGTATGCATCCCCCACGAGATGAATCATCTCCTTGATCTCAGGCAGTCTCCAGTACACTCATCAGTTGTTGCCAGGGTAGGAAGCTTAAAGGTATCCCATTGTTCAACAGGATCCTCAACAGGGCTGAGCACTTCAAAATGATTTGAGACTGCCACTGCATACTCATATGCAGACTCCTCATCCCTGAGAATCTCAAATGGAACTTTTTTTCGCGGCATTTTGAAAATCTCTCAGTTTTTATTTGAAGCCTTAGAGTAGCAACAAGTCTGTGATCATTAGCAAAGAAGTCTGCACACCTGAAAACCCTGCAGTTCTGAAAGATCCTCCAGTGAGTACTATAAAAAATGTGATCAATTTCCTTAGCAACCCCTCCAATATTGGAATTCCAAGTCTAGCACTGAAGATTTGGCCCCTGGAACCAGGATCCAGCAATTCTTAACTTACTGGATTCTGCGAAATCCAGAAGGTAAGAACTCCTGGAGTTCCTTGTTCCAGAGCCAATGGGACCTACACAATCCTTCAAGCCCTCCCTGTTGGTGCCCGTAACTGCATTAAAGTTGCTAAAGACTAGGAGTGTATCCCACAAGGAGTACTGTTCCACAACAGAGTCAAATTTGTTGTAGAATAGCTCTTTCTCTTTAAGATCACTAAGCTGAGTTGGAGCATACACTGCAGTAAGAGAGATGAAGCTCAAGGAGTGTTTCATTCTCACCAGCATTATACACTCATCAACCAGAGTAACCCGATCGACACAAGAGACAAAGTGAGCAGCAACTGCCACAGCAGCACCGCTAAGATGGGTACCATTGCCACAGCCAGACAATTAGTATGTGTAACCATCGCTACTGATCTCACCATCCCGGGGTTGCCTCACTTCAGAGGGTGTGGGCCAACCTCCAATTGTCCCAACTCACGTGACAATAAAGGCAGTTGATCATCCTTTGAAAGGCTTAGAACGTTCCAAGCCCCTACCTGCAGTGCCCTCCGAAGGTAGGACCCGCACTTGGAGCCTAGGGCTCGTGTGCCTTTTGCACCACCATGACTCGAATTAAAAGGAGGGTCTGGGCTAGGGATCTCCCCCCCTCATCATTCAGCTGCTGGGGTCCCGTAGGCTTTACCCAGCAACACTGCCTCTTGCCTGCCTCAGCCACTCACACTCACTGGCCACAAAGAAATGCCTTCACCAACTCTTCCTCCCTCCCTGGACCACCTTTGGACATCGTTTGTTTTAAAGGTTATTGAAAAGACGAAACTTTTATTTTTACTAAAATTAAAAAGTGTTCAGTTAGGTATAGCTGAGTCAAAACAGCTAGTGAAAACACTCTTTTTCCCATGTTTGCCACGCTATGTACGTGGGTACAAAAACCCTCTGCAGCCTAATGATAAAATGAGGATTCTAGTTCACAAGACTTTTGTTTATTAATGTTCAGAGTAATTTTACTTAACTAATCACAAACAAATCCATTCCGTTTTTCCTCATCTCCCAGACAACCACCTCTGATATCAAAGCCATATAAGAATTTATAGAAGTACATGCAAATTAGACGACATTACCACATCTCACTGTCACATCAAACCCTCTACATTTCTAGTACACTTTAACATACCGTGTCAAGCACATGCATACACACACACCCACACATTTAAAAACAAACACATATAAGCAAAACATACACTCATACAGGTAAACAACATCCATTAACTCCTTTTTTTTCCATATAATGAGCATAGGGAACCAGGGCTTGGCTACTCAGTCCCAGCATTTGTTCATTATGCTCTGGGTGATGTACAGTTGGTCAGTCGTGGGTGTTCTGTGAACTCAGCGTGACATGCTAACATGCATCTCAATTCCTTCCATGATTTGAAGTTTCCACCAATATTTATATTGTGTGGGTCAGATTGAAAGAAGGATTACAAACGTGTGTGTGTGTGTGTGTGTGTGTGTGTGTGTTTGTGTATGTTTGTGCCAATTCTAGATCGTACAAGCAGAGTGAAGGATGAGTTCTGAGCAAATGTGGAAACGTGCATGGAAAAGTTTGAAAGGAATGAGAGAGTGTTTATAAATAGAGATATGAATGACAGCGTAGGAAATGTGAAGGTGGATGGAGTAGTAGTGAGTGTGATGTGCCTGCAGAGATGGATGAGAATGGCAGTGCTCTTGTGGACGTTTGTGCAGGGAGGAGGTTTTGTGTTCGGCATTACCCTCTTTAGGCACAAAATGATCCACAGGTATACGTGGCGAGTGTTGAGAATGATAGGCAGTGAAATGAGTGAATGGACGGCAATGCATGATCATGTGTGTGCGGATGAGACACTGAGAGGGGATGTAATGAATTCAAGAGCATACTGAGGTTGGGGGAGTGGACTTTCTGACCATCACTTGGAGGTGGTGAAAGTCAAGGTTCAAATGCAATGGAGGAATAGAAGGAAGGAAGGAAGGACAGGAGAAAGAAGTCGATATAAGGAGGATAGAAAAGTTGTACGAATATAGAAAGAAGGCAGAATATAAGACAGAAGTGGAGGAACGATTAGGCAAATATGGTTTGGAGCAGATGGGGGAGGTTGATGGTGTGTGCAACATATTCACACAAGAAATCTGTGCAGCATGTGAGGTGGTGTGTGGGGTGAGGAGAAGACGAACGGGAATGCAAGGAACAGCATGATGGAAAGAAGAGGTGAGACAAGCTGTGGCGCAAAAGAAGATAGCATATAGTAAGTGGATGGGAAGCAGAGACGTGGAGGAAATTGAGAGATGGAAGAGAGTTATATGTAGAGAGGAAGAGAGGTGAAAAGATTAGTAAGAGAGAGAGTAACAAACGAGTGGATGAGGAATTTGAGGGTAAGTTGAAGGAAATGCAAGAAAATGTTCTGGAAAGAGGTAAAGAGTGATAGACAGAGTGGTAAAGAAGTTAGTAGGGGAGTGAAAGATAAAAATGGTAGATGCTAGCGTAGAAGGTAGAAAAAGTGAGCAGATGAAGAGAACACCTTAAGGAACAGCTAAACAGAAAATAAAAGAAATGCAAGTTTAAGTGGTTAGTAGAAGGAGGGAAGAGAGAAGGGAATGAGATATCAGTAGGGTGGAAGTAGTGGAAGCAACAAAGAAAGCCAAATGGGGAAAGCTCCAGAAATTGATGGAGTGTGTGGTGATATGAAGAAGCAGGGGGGAGAGATAGTAGTAGAATGGATATGGAAGATGTGCAGATTGGCCTGGGAGGAAGGTAGTGTCCCGGAATATTGGAAGTCAGGTATTA
>JAGKTI010008401.1:18407-33733 GCA_018397915.1 Birgus latro
TGTGTGCATTATATACTTATCACAAAAATATAAAACTAAAATGACAGGTGTACATTAATAGAAATAAATGCAATAACATTTTCAGCTTTGGGAACACTGGCATCAGGCAACAGACAGCCACCTCTTTGTCTCTCCTCCCCTCCCACCTCTCTATCTCTCTGTCTCTGCCTGTCTGTCTGTCTGTCTGTCTGTCTGTCTGTCTGTTTGTTTCTCTCTCTCTCTCTCTCTCTCTCTCTCTCTCTCTCTCTCTCTCTCTCTCTCTCTCTTTCGTCTGAGAGTGAAAAAAGGGAAATTAGGTTTCTCGGACAGCACTCCACTCCCTAATCATATTCACTCCTGAACCATCCATCAGACAATGCGGTGTGCATAATGTGGTTGTCATGTCAGGCCGCAAAAAGCTTGGTTATGAAGACATGTCACTTTCAAGATCAAGACAATACAATCGAGTGCTCTTTGATGCATGACTGATATCTCAGTGTCAGCATCTTACTATACACTTTCTTGTTTACCACCTGATGGCTACCTATTATGATTTTTCAAAACCAGCCATGAAACAGCGATATATTGGATCTTCTAGACAAAGATCCCTAAGTCACATTTTCATCGAGATGCACAGGTTACTGAGACAACACTCGGCCACATATATTCACATCTTTCCCACGTGTCCCACATATGTGCATTCATACCCACAGAACTTGCATACATTAGCTGTATTGATGACCGGCCTCACAGGCTCTAATTTCTTTACAGGTGCCGCCACCATAGGAGAGAAACTCATTAAATGAGGAACCTGACAACTGTTCAGTGTTAAGTGAACCTTGAGGACAGTTGTGATGATGATCATGATTATGATGATAGTGAAAATGATGATGATAATGGTGATTCTCTTCCTTGCTCTGCGTGTGAATCAGTGAAGGTGTTAGCAGTGGAACTGGAGGTGAAGGGTGAGGTGTGGGCGGACGAGGTGAAGGTGGTGGAGTGTCGAGTGTATGGCTGCCGCCCACAACCCACTGTGCTTTGGTGGCTCGACTCCAAAATGATGCACACACACGGATATCAGGTACGTCGACTCAGTCACCTTTCGGGTATATAATTCATGATACAGGCAGACGATTTCATTCAGTTTGGGGCTGACGGAACTGCAACCCTGACCCATTTTATTCATGCTACCCTAAAACAGTTGTTTTCAGCATAGGGGGCAATGGCGGCATTGTGACTTACACTTAAGCTTATTTTTGGTATCCATAAGCAATCTTTATTAATTATGACCCCTAGCTGTGTGTAAGGAAAAAAAGTAAGACTACACAATATTTTAAAAAAACAGTGCCAGTTTGCTACTATTTTTTTTTTCCTCTAGCCGCTAAATGATGTTAATATGTTTAGAAATACCCTTGCCACTGAAATGATTAAAATTTTAGAGGTTTCTGTGCTACATTCGAATAATTTCTTTCTAGCTGGAATATGTCTCTGAAGTGGCAAGAGACAAAACAGTTTAAAAGCATTTTCCAGCAACACCATCGGCGCAAAATTTTTATATACACTTCCATGTTACCACCAGCAGTTCTTTTGTTAAAGCGAAGAGATGTGACAAACTAAGGATACAGACACTTTTAAATGAAACATTAGCCGACAGTTTTGGATTACAGGAAACGACATAGCAGACTAGTGACTGACAAAAAGAGCATATGACATCTTCAGGGGAGTTACAAAGCTGAAGAAAATGACATGATAAAGCCACATAGAACATGACAAGTTGAAAAGATATTACAGATACTTTAGAGTCATAGAAGATTGCAGATACAGAGAATAAAGACAATAGTAAAACACAGAGCAGGACAAAAACTTAAGACACAGAAGACATGTAAAAAAAAAAGTAAATATTTTGTGAAAGGCTTGAAGTTAAGAAGACAAAAATACGCACTTTTTTTTTCAGAGAGAGGAAGGAGGGAACGTAACAGTGGCCATGGTGCAACTGAGGCCTAAGGTGGCTGACGATGGAGCACAGCTAATCTGTCAGGCCACCAACATCAAGCTGCCTCATCTCGCATATCAAGATTCTACAGTCATCTCCGTCAGCTGTTAGTAATTATCTTTCAGTGATTTTGTTGGAATACGACACCCCGACTAAGTACGTTATTTTTGTTAATAATAAGCAATTAACAATATCAACCCTGAGTTGATTAGGAGCTGGAGATGGGGAGGTAAGGCTGGTCGAGATCATGTTGAGAGACAAAATCTAAGGCACCAGTAGCAACTGATGACCTATTACATCACTTTGTAGTCAAAACTGACCTTAGACAGGGCAGTGCATTTACTGCACTACTGTTTATCCTTGTGATGTAGCTAGAAAGTGAAAAGAATAGTGCTGCAGAATATCTCAGGAAGATGATGCATGCTGATTACTTACCAGTTGCCGTGAAGAATAGGAGGAACATCAAACAGTACCGGAAGACTGGAATGAGCTGTTCCAGTTTGATGTGTAAACCCATAAACACAACGAGTGAAAAAGATTCGAAGCACATTGCTGGCCAGGAGAGACAGAAGGATGAGAAGAGCTCGTAAACTAATGTTTGTCAACTGCTGACACAACATTTGCAGTGTTGGGTGGATCACTCGAGATTAAAGCCAATTGTATGTACGAACTGGAAAAAAATATTGATAAGAAGCGAGATTTGCCAGTGAGGTTGCCGAGATTTTTTCTCGACGTTTCCCGATATTTACCGTAGGTTCCGGTACGATCACAGCTGCCAATTAGCAAGCTGTTATTGAGGGTAGTTATTTCGTAAGTTGTACATTAATTTTTGTGCTCTTTTTCTCTATAATGTTTTATTTACGTGATTGTTAAATGATATCATTAAAATTAAGTTTGTATGGTAAATAATTGGCAGTGTTATGTAATGTAAGAAAACTCTGGCATGTTTTGATGTCTCCTAGTTGTAACTGTTAGTTGTTTCCCCGTCGAGTTTGTACTAGAAGTTTCTCTAGTAATGCAAGCTTATATAAGGATGGGGAAGGGACTAGTTCAAGTTCAGTCGATTTTCAGTTAATTTGAGCGTCAGTGCAGTGTCAGTGGTTTGTATATTTTCGGTACTTGTGAAAAGAGTGAAGTGTGGTTGGCAAAGTGAAGTATGGCAAAGTGAAGTGTTATTAAAGTTTGCATACTTTCGGTACTTGTGAAAACAGTGAAGTGTTATTGTCGAAATAGTGAAGTGTTGTTAGGCATTAGGTGTAACTGCAGTTGGTAAAGTTCGTATTGCTCCAGTGATTGTGAGAATAGTGAAGCTGGGAAGCATTAAATGGATTTTTTTTTTTTTTTTTGTTATGTGTCCGACTCTGGGAAAAGGCTTCCCAAGTCCTCCAGTAGTCCTCCAACATCTCCACATGTCACCACTTCGGCGCTAACACCCACCATCCATTTTGAATACATGCTAGGGCTGTCTCGTACAGGACTGGTGTATTGGTATTAGCGGGGGTACTTTTATGACACGTCGGCGGGTCAGCTGGTAGATCAGAAAACTCTGCTTTTTCATGAAATTCAAATCCTTAAATTGTTCCCTGCCCCAGCCGGGATTCGAACCTGGGTCCATTATGACAGCAGGCCGCCTCTCTGCCAGTGTTTATTTTCGCCTCGCCTGATCTTGTGTGCTGTACACCGAGAGGCCGACCATAGGAAGAGCAACTCACTGGGCAACGTCCTTCCTATACTGTACTGTGTACTACTGCTGCTGGAGCCTGTGGCAGTGTGGGGTGGGGACGTAACAGTATTTAGCAGAAGAACACCAAAGAATTTTTCAAATGAGGCAGAGCAAGTGGGTCAGAAGGACTACCGGAGTAAGAAGAGTGAAAAGGAGGAAGAACTGGGTACGGAATTGGATTGAAAATTACTATGAAACAGGAAAGATGTTAGAGTATATTTAAATGAGTAAGACATTTGTAGGAAATGGATCATTACAAGTGAGCGAGCAGAGTTTAGAGGTATGAAGTCAAAGTTACGTGACCAGCCTGAAGGCCTCAACTGTGGTGGAGGGATAGTACAAGAAAGGAACTGAGTGGGATCGAAATGGAGCATTGGAGTTAAACAGCAGCCGACAGAATCGCAGGGAGGAACCTGGAGGTAAAATATCTCTTCCAAAGTGGTTAGTGCCACTAACGACGTGAAAGAGTCATGCTCACCATGATGATGATCAGGTTTAGAGTAGGAAAGGGGAAGATTTATTTTACAAACAGTGCTGATACACTCTGTTGTTGCTCTCACTTCGAGCGCGGGTATAAAAACACTGCGAGGAGGAACAGTAAATATACTGTACGGGAAACATCAGAAGTTGCCCTTTTTTTTTTATCTAGTTCATCACCATGAAACAACAACAACATGAAAAAGCTGACAGTGCAACAAAAACACTACCATATTAACACGCACTACACACCACCACACCTCACACTGTTACGCTGCACATCAACATGCTAGAAACACACCACACACTACTGCACATCCCATCTCAAAAACTGTTCTGCCATACTCAAGTACATCGTACACAACTCCCCCACTTACGATAAGACTGGAAAAGAAACCTACAATATTTAATTATTTGTACCTTAATCACAATCATTATGAAACTGTTGTCTTAATTCATGAAGTACAGAATTGCAAACAGTCCTCGCCAAAACCAGAAATATTATGGGATGATAAAACAGGAAGGGGTGAGGTGGTAAGAACTATTATTCTTTGGCTGCAATACGCTATGTTTTGTATAAAATAAGGACTGTTGGTTAAAGTATTGCTAGTAACCCGCTGTATTAAACGTATATTTATGAGAAATTGCAGAAATAACATCACTGTTTTGTTACAATATCCCTATAAACTCGCCATTCACTTCATTTGCTGTTACAATTTTTGCGACATTTTGTGCGACTACTAAAGATAATTAAAATAATGATTAAAACCGGTATAAGTAATTGCAACTTCAGATTCAATATGTGGCCTCAGTCACTTTATGCACTGAGGTTTCCCTTCGTTTACAGAAGGCAACCAGAGGAGCACTCACTGGAGCGTATCTCTCCGACAAGGGCAACGTAATTTCCAAACTAGTCTTCCTAATGGGTTAGGTTTTCTCATCACTGGTTAGGGTTTCGCAGAAACTGTTTTCTGGATCGAGAATCTGTAATGCTATCTGGATCGGTCCCAAAAGTTAAGCGGTTGTTCCCTGGGACATGGCCTACTGTATCTATCCACCAAATTTGGTCCAAATCTCTCGCTCAGCTTTTGAGTAATCTCTTGGCCCCATAAGTTTACTAGTTTTTCCCTGGGACTTGGGCTATTTCCCTACCAAATTTGGTCCAAATCTCTATTTTAGTTTTTGAGTAATCCTGCTAATAGTCAAACAACAAACAAACAGGGGTAAAAACATTCCTCGTCGGAGAGAATAATCTCCTTGTAACAAGTAGCCAAGTGTCATATCTGATAACACTGCGTGATTGTTATATATTACACTTTACTGAAAAACCTGATGTTGAACATTGTGTCCTATCATCACTGCATATTTATTTGCCAGATGCTCCCGTGGTTGAGGTGAGACTGGGTAAATCTCTGGATCCAGCCAACATCAAGGAAGGAGACGACGTTTACTTTGAGTGCTCCGTCAGAGCCAAACCTCCAGCCACGTCTGTCACCTGGACGCACAATGTAAGTGAAAAGGCAAATAGATAAAAATGTTTATTTCACTGCTTAATAGAGAAGAAGAGGCAAGCACAGCCAATTTACTTATTAGGCATAATATAAAGTTCCCAGTTCACTGTACCGAGATAAAGAAGAATGTATACCCATTATATTAAAGAGACATACAAAGAGGCACGTATATCTTGTTACAGAAAAGGTCAATGGAGAGGCAGGTACTTTCAGTTCACATAAGGGAGAAACAGAAGCCAATAAACGTTATTCACTTACAAGGCAGAGAGAGATTAAGTATATTTTGTTCCCTAGAAAAAATAGCCAGATACAGAGGCATGAATACCATGGCTATTTAAAAGGCAAGCCGAAGGATATAGAGTCATGTTCATAGGAATGGCAGAAAGAGAGAGAAATATTGGTGTTGTTGCTGTTGTTGATCGCTCCCAGTCTGTCTGACCGAGCAGACCTATTAACCGAAAGCAAGCAATCGCCCCTGAAAGGCCGTCTTGTGCAGTGAACCGACGTTTCCTTTCAGCTGACAGTGACAGCGCCTCGCCACAGTAAGGTGCTGGGAAAAGTGCGGTGTGGTTGCTGGGTAGACGCCTTATTTGTGTGTCCATCCAGTTAACAGGGGCGCCATAGCAGGCTCCACTCAACCGTAAATTGGTTATAAGGTGCCACCTGGCGTTATGAATTGTTTCTCGTGTTACAGGGGACCATCAGGCTTGTCACACAGTGTGGAGCCACCAAAAGTGGCAAGGATAATGAAAGAAAAGCATTCGGGACCCGAAAGCTAATCGCCCACCAGAATATGCTGTTGGCAAAGTCCAAGATTTTGGCCATATCTTGATACCCTGAAGGTTTCATATTGATTGCTCAAGCCGTTCATCATAATCACATTAATCATTGTAATGAACACCATCTTCGTTTTCCTTTCGTCTTCATCGCATTCTTCGGACTTACCATAGCTGCCATCATCATCATCATCGTGTATTTAATTACAATTAGTAATTTCCTATGAATAACGAGGTTGGGCTCCAGAGACACGCACTACATTAACCCTTCGGTAATCAGGTGGGGTGTTTGGGCACCCCAAATTTTTTTAAAAGCTCATATTTCCTAACCGGTAATTCGATATTTCTCTCCGTTCCGGTACTCTCCTGATTCAGTGAGGGGAGGGAGCATGTGGATTGGTTTAGTCCTGCCTCTGCTGTAGTGAGAGAGAGGGGCACTTCCCCCCCTCCCCGTGGGGTGTCCAGTCACCCCATCAAACTAACCATTTAGATCATATTGTGATATAGATTGGATTTTTATCTTAGTTTTGCACTTTGTTTTTCATTATACTGATTTTAAGAATCGCAAAATGTATTTTCCTGTGCGTGTTTACCAGACAAATGAAATGAGTCCATTTGTTATTTTTGTACCATTATAATTTAATGTATTTTGTTATTATCAGTTAATAAACACCACCTACAAGGCATTCAATCTTTTCATTAGTGATTGCAGAGATATGCTGAAGCGGCAGTATGAATATATTTTACATGTTAGTAACAGTACATGTATTTTTGTATTGGGGTGTTGTAACACCCCACAGGACTAACCACGTTTGAATATCCCACAGGACTAACGAAGGAAAACACAAATTATAATAATTACCATCGGAGTGCCAAAGCTCCTTCCATTCACAATTCAAGACCTAGGAGGTTATCTTCGTTTCTGTGAAACGTCTTTCCTGTGCCGAGTGAAACTGTCTGTGGGTAGCATGAATGCGGACAATGTCGCTATTCCTTCCGCCACGAGGTCTTTCCTAAGCCGAATGATATTCTGAATGGTCGTCGGAATAAAGCAACAAGATGACGCCATTGTACTAAAGGGCCGATATTGTCAAAACTCCGGACGGTTGTGATATGCAAAGGAAGAGCATGTTTGAACAAGAAGAGGCTCTGTGACAATACTTGACACATTCTTGAGCATACCTTCTATTGTACCTTATTACATTTAGCAAGAGAGTCATGGGTGACTGATAGAATAAATACTGTTATCATTTCCCCACATTAAACACCGAGAGATTTGCTGTGGCCGAAATGTCTGTTCGTCATAACAACCCAGGATTTAGAATGTTGTTATCGTCCGCCATTACAAGGTGGAGCGATAATGTTTTTGCCCTCGTGTGTGTGTGTGTGTGTGTGTGTGTGTGTGTGTGTGTGTGTGTGTATTTGTTCCCATTATATCCCATGAAAGGCTTGAGCTATCTACATGAAACCTTCAGGTATTAAGATATGGTCAAAATCTTGGCCGAGTGCGATAATGGGAGCTCTGGATTAAGGTAAAGGTCACCAAAATGGCTGCCAAAGGTCAACTAGATTTCTAGAAGGTATGATTAGAGATCGAGTGAATATTGATGAGAAGCAGTTTGGGTTTATGCCAGGCAAAGGGACCACTGGTACCATATTCATTGTGCGACAGTTTCAAGAAAAATATGGAAAGAAAAGGGAACCGTATTTTTGTTGATTTGGATAAGGCCTTTGACAGAGTCCCTAGAGAGGTGGTGAAGTGGGCAATGAGAAAGCTTGGGATCGAGGAGGGACTGGTTAGGGTCGTTATGTCTCTGTATGTGGGTGCTCACACCCAGGTAAAGGTGAATGGAAATTTGAGTGATGAGTTTTCCGTGAATGTCGGTGTGCATCAGGAGTCTGTCTTGAGTCCCTTGTTGTTTATCATGGTACTTGAAGCCCTCTCATGTGACTTCAGAAATGGACTCCCGTGGGAGATGTTGTATGCTGATAATTTGGTGTTGGTTGCACAGAATGAAAGGAAGGCGGAGGAAAGATTTAGGATATGAAGAAATGGTATGAGGCACAAGGGCTTAAGAGTAAATGCAGATAAAACAAAAGTGATGGTATCTATGGCTGGGGGTGGAACCATCAAAGAGGAGGGAGAGTGGCCATGTGCGATTTGTCACAAGGGCATGGGAAATAATTCCATCTTGTGCAGTGTTTGTGATAAGTGGGTGCATGTAGTGATATTAGAGGTAGACTGCGAGATAATGCTGATTTCATGTGTGTGGTGTGTCGGGGAGAGCATGTGGATATTGCCAGGTGTGAAAGGATTGAGCTTGCTGGTGAGTCTCTTGAGCATGTGGAAGAGTTTTGTTATTTGGGAGACACGTTGTGTGCTGGAGGTGGGGCAGGAGCTACCTCTGTGGCAAGAATAAGGAGTTATTGGAAGAAGTTCATGGAGCTGTTGCTTCTCCTGACATTGAGAGGGCTCTCCCTCTGTGCAAAGTGTATGCGGCATGTGTTAGGAGTGAATTGTTGTACGGTAGTGAGACCTGGGCAGTAAAGGAAGATTATATTCGGCGGCTCACACGTACAGAAATGGCTATGATTAGATGGATGTGCAGTGTGTCCTTGAGTGCAAGTCCTGTGGGGGCTAGGTTCACGATGGAAGAGTTGAGTGGTAGGATGTGACTGGAATGTATCGATGTTGTGAGGAAGAGAGGCAGATTGAGATGGTTTGGGCATGTGGAGAGGAAGGGGGATGATAAATGGGTGCAGAAAGTAAGAAGTGTTAATGTTGGGGGTAGGGTAGTGAAAGGTAGACCGAAAAAGGCATGGGATGATGTCATTGAGTGTGACCTCACTGTTAAGGGACTAAATAGGGAAGCTGCCAGAGATCGAGCAGCATTGAGATACGCCGTTAGGTGACCAAGGCCGAAGTATGCTACCATGTTGGAGCCTTCATAAACGAAAGCCACGAAAAAGACGATTTAGCACAATTATATCTCATGAACGGCTTCAGCTATCGACATGAAATCTTCAGAGTATCAAGATATGGCCAAAATCTTCCAAGAGTTCGAAAATGGGCACTCGGGGTCAAAGCGAATGTCACCAAAATGTCTGCCAAAGGTCAACTAGTTTTTATAGGCCGTCTTTAGTACCAGTATATCTCATGAACGGCTTAAGCTATCGACATGAAACCTTCAGGGTATCAAGATATGGCCAAAATCTTGGACTTGCCAACAGCATATTCTGTCGGGCGATTAGCATTCGGCTTCTGGGTGTTTTTCTTTTATTTCAGAGTAGCGATTGGTAACCACTCGGCTACATCTGTCTTTTTGTTTTTGCCTGCACGAAAAGCTGCCTGGCACTATAAGGAATATAATGCAAGTGAACGCACCGCCATTCAACCGGCGTTACATCCAGGTCCACTAACTTGCTGGTTCATCGATATAGTTTTGCATATTTTACATACCTTATGAGAGAGAGAGAGAGAGAGAGAGAGAGAGAGAATGATGTGAGGAATTCCTGTCTCAGTATCGTAGCAGTGAAACTTGCCCAGTTTTAGAAAACCTGTTCAGCTTCACCAGCACAGCCATCAGTTACCTTCTTAATTAGAAAAGGACTGAGCCAAGCCAGGGAAGTAGGACCAATACACGTAGCTGTACAAATGTCGCATTATGTATGGCGATGTCTAGCGGAAGTTAAGTATGGGGGCGATCATTCAGTTAGTCAGTCGTGCCGCAATCATGGTGTCGTCACAGCCCCCTCCTCCCTAAGGGAGGGAAGAATGGGAGGGGGAGGAATCGGCAAATAACCACCTTCCCCTCTCGGGGGAAGTGGGAAACGAGAGAGAAGCGAGTAAGGGAAAGTGACCCAGGGTAAGACTTTTTTTTTTTTTTTTACGCGTCCGACTCCGGGCAGAGGCTTCAGGGCATATTCCCAAGTCCTTGGGGGCCAGTAGTCCTCCTACAACTCCACATGTCACCATTTCGGCGCTAACACCCACCATCCATATTGAATACCTGCTAGGGCTGTCTAATACAGGACTGGGGTATTGGTATTAGCGGGAGTACTTTTATGACACGTCGGCGGGTCATCTGGTAGATCAGAAAAGTCTGCTTTTTAAGAAATTCAAATCCTTAAACTGCTCCCTGCCCCAGCCGGGATTCGAACCTGGGTCTGTTAGGACTGCAAGCCGTCTCTCTACCCATTCTTCCACCGCCTCCCTTTCCAACCACTCGCGGAAGGCCACGTCTCTGTCAATTCACACCCAAGAGCGATTAGCGGGAGGCAAGGGTAATCTCAGTAAACAAATATAAACATCTATTATATCTCTGTTTGGAGAAGAGAGGAAAATTAGAATTTGTTAACCAAGATTAAATGCACCCTAGAAGAAAACAAAAAACTGATGCCAGTGGGAAAGCCCCTTTTTTTTTTTATGTGTCCCGCTCTGGGCATAGGCTTCACAGCCTACTATCAAGACCCAGCAGTCCTCCTACATACCATACGCCTCTACATGTCGGGGCTGGGAGGAGGGTGACCATAAATACACCTCCCCCAGAGACGACGACCAAGTGTGACATACTGAACCTATGTCTGACACTCTTTCTAACCACTTCTCCAACATCTGCTTCCTGAACATCTTCAAAGCCTCTGCTTGATTTCCTCACTGAGGCTTAGTCGTCTGAACCATCTAATATCAAAAATTCTCTGTATACTCCCACTTTCTCGATTATTACTTCTAAGCCAAATTATGATGTTGTGTATACATATCCAACAACATACTATTCTTATAGATTAAACACAGATCTTTGGCTGCTTTACTTCTAAATTAGAAAACAATGTTTTCATTATTCACTTTACATTTCTGTATTGGGGGTCTTCAGTGCTCACCACCAGTTTATTACTCTCCATTCAATTAACTGATCCACCTGGTGAAAAAGCTAACATATTTTTAACCCATAATGACTTGGGACATCTTGTACAGCACCTTACCCATATCACAGAGCGAATTCCAGCTTTTGTGACCTTATTCCTACAACAAACCACACTTCTTATTCTGTCAGTTTCTTGTTGCTGTTGGGCTCCTGAGATCACAGTCTTATCTTAGCAACCTGTCCCGGCACTCCAGTAAGGCCTGTGGACCCACTCAAGAATCGGAGTCAGTGGCAATTTCATGGTGCAGATTGGCAGGCCCTAAAACAGTTCTTCCTATAATCTCCATGGAATGATTTATACTTCAGTAGCCAAGAGTACGTCTGAATGAGCTTCATTCTTTACAAAAGTTATCTCCACGGCCATGTGAGCATCCATTAATATCTCATTTTCTCTGAGTAATGCAAATAAACAAACAACTGTGATGCTGGTTCTAAAGCCGCAGCAGGTTGGCGGCTTATAAAATTTATCAGAAACAGCTTACTCCTAAAACTTGGTCTCTTATAATTTATGCTTGGGACAGAGAGTGTTTTTGACTGGAGATATATGAATGGAAGAGTAAGGAATGTGAAGGAGGATTGAGTAGTGGGTGAGTGGGGTGTGCCTGCAGAGATAGATGAGAATGGCAACGCTTTACTGGACATTTGTGCCGGGAGGGGGTTGGTGATAGCTGATACCCTCTTCTGGCACGAAATGATCCATAGGTATACGTGGCGAGTGATTAGAAGGGTGAGTGGTGAATTAAATGAACGGAAGGCAATGATTGATTATGTGTGTGTGAATGAGTGGACGAGAAGGTATGCAGTGAATGAAAGAGTATGTAGAGGCTGGGGGAGTGGACTTTCGGACCACAACTTGGTGGTGGTCAGAATCATAGTCCAAAGGAAATGGAGAAATAGAAGAAAGGAAGGACGGGAGGAAGTACTTCATACAAAGAAGGTGGAAAAGTTACAAGAGAATGGAATAAAGGGTGAATATAAAAGGGAAGTGGAGGAGCGACTGGGTAAATATAGACTGGAGCAGATGGGGGACGTGGAAGGTGTGTGCAAGGTATTCGCACAAGAAATCGGTGCAGCATGTGAGGTGGTGGGTGGGCTGAAGAGAAGACGAAAGAGGGTGCAGGGAACAGCATGTTGGACTGAAGAGGTGAGAGAGGTTGTGGCACAAAAGAAGAAAGCATATAGTGA
Source organism: Birgus latro (assembly GCA_018397915.1). Lineage (NCBI taxonomy): Eukaryota > Metazoa > Arthropoda > Malacostraca > Decapoda > Coenobitidae > Birgus > Birgus latro. Next base: position 30,977 of record JAGKTI010008401.1, read on the forward strand.
GTGGATGAGAAGCAGGGGCGTCGAAGAAGTTGAGAGGCGGAAGAGTTATATGTAGTGAGGAGGAGAGAAATGAAAAGACTAGTAAGAGAGAGTAAGCAGAGACTGCATGAGGAATTTGAAAGAAACAAGAGTGTAAAGCGGAGGGAATGTAAGAAAATGTTCTGGAAAGAGGTAAACAGAGTTAGACAGGGTGTTGAAAAAGTTAGTTGGGGAGTGAAAGATAAAAATGGTAGATTACTAGCCGAGAAGGGAGAAAACGTGAGCAGATGGAGAGAACAGTTTAACGAAGTGTTGAACATAGAGAATGAAAGTAATACAAGTATAAGTGGCTGGGGAATGGCTGGGAGAAGGAGGGATGAGAGAAGAGAGGAAGAAATTAGTAGGATGGAAGTGGTGGAAGCAATGAAGAAAGTTAAAATGGGAAAAGCCCCAGGAATTTATGGAGTGTGTAGTGAAATGCTGAAGTACTGGGGAGAGATAGTAATAGAATGGATGTGAAAGATGTGCAGATTGCCTGGGAGGAAGGTAGAGTCCCGGAGGATTGGAAGTCAAGTATAATTATTCCCCTGTACAAAGGAAAAGGGGAAAAAGAAGTGTGTGGTAATCACTGGGACATTTGTGTTCTTAGTGTAATAGGAAAAGTATATGGTAGGATACTTATTAACAGAGTTAGGGAAATAACAGAGGAATTAGTTGCAGAAGAACAGGGGGGTTTTAGGAAGAGAAGAGGTTGTGTAGATCAGATAATCGTCCTTAGATCTTTAGTGGAAAAGTTTCTAGAGAAGAGAAATAAATTGTCTGCGGCCTTCATGGATTTGCAGAAAGCATTTGACACGGTGGATAGACAAGGATTGCGGAAGTATTAAGAATATATGGAGTAGATGGGAAATTGTTGAAGGCCGTGAAGAGGATGCTAAGGCTGCAGTGCGTGTGGATAGTGAACTGAGTGAATACTTCTTTTTAAAGGCTGGATTGAAACAAGGATGTGTCATGTCTCCATGGTTGTTCAATCTGTATTTGGATGGGTTATAAAAGAGATAAAAGGTAGGGCAATGGATGTTGGATAAGCCCTAGCGAGAAAAGGCAGTGTTTGGAAACTCCCTGTACTGTTGTTTGCAGATAATACCGTGTTAAGTGAAGATGAAGGGGAGCTGCAAGGCTTGGTGGATGAGTTTCGGAGTGTGTGTAAGAAACGGAATCTAAATGTGAATATAGGGAAGAGTAAAGTTATGGTCTTCAAGTGAAGTCAATGAATGTACAGTGAGGTTGGATGAGGAGGAAATGGAAAATGTGAGTGCGTTTAAGTACTTGGGTAGTGCGATGAGTAAGGATGGAAGTTTAGAGGGTGAAATGCTTGAAAGGGTACAACAGGGAAGAAAGGTTGCTGGTTCCTTGAAAGCTGTGATAAAAACTTAAGTGAGCATGAAAGCGTAAAAAGCTACTACATGACAGTATTGTGATACCAACTCTAACGTATGGAAGTGAAGCTTGGACCTTGTTGGAGGGTCAGAATTCAAGATTGAGGGCAGTGGAAATGAGTTATTTGAGAGGAGCATGTAGAGTCACATGGAGAGACAGACTGACAAATGAGGAAGTGAAGGAGCGTTGTGGTGTGGACGTGGACGTAATAGGAAGAGTTAGGAGAAAGACACTGAGGTGGTTTGGCCATGTGGTGAGGATGGAGATTGAGAGACTGACGAGGAGAGTGTATATGAGTGAGGTGGAGGGGGAGAGAGGGAGGAGGAGGCCAAAGATGAGATGAAGGGATGGAGTGGAGAGGTACATGAGGGATGGGTGTTTGAGCTGGGATCAGGGCAGTGAAATGGTTGGGGACAGAGCGACATGGAGGCGATTTGTTTGTGACCACCCCGTACGGAATTAAGGCGTCTGGCAATAGATAGATAGATAGACTGTGCTAAGTCTGTTCTTCATTTTGCTAAGAACGATAATATTAGCCACAAATGCTCTGATGCTCCATCTCAGATTCCTTCACTCCTTCAGGCATGTTGACAAAATATTTTCAATCAATTTTTTTTTCATATCCTTTGTCTCGTCTTTTCCATTCAAGGTGGCACTGCAGCTGTTTCGTTTACTGATAAGGCAGAATTCTTTGTATAAACTTTCTCAAATTACACTCTAGATAATTGCAGTACAGTCCGTTCATCTTATTTTCCTTCCGAGTTCTTCACATCTGGCATTAAAATTCCTACACTGTACGCAATTTCTGCCCTCACTGACCTCAGTACTCACGAGGCATATTGATCTAATGCGGGATCACCTGTTATTCTCAAAACTGGGTTTCTCTGCTGACATCCTGTCAAAGTAAATTCTTATTGATTTGTCTCTCATCTTGCACCTCTCATTGCTCCTAATAATTTGCTCTCATTCTGCCTGTCCAAAAGAATGGTGACCGTCCCCAACCCTATAATTACTGCCCAGTTCCTTCAATATCACGAATATCTTTAGTTTTCGTTGGAGGAGGTTATTTATTCACCTGTGTTTGGCTCTCTCAAATTTGTCCGGACGATGTTTCCAAAAGTTCTCAATGATTTTCAATGAAATTTTGTGGAAGAGTGGGCCACAGGCCAAGAAATAACTGATTCAATCGGGGGGCGGATCCTGATCCGGATCCTATAATGGCATTGGCGGAGATACGCGCTCTCTGAGTGCTTTATAGTTGGATCTAACCATACACTGGATGTTTCAAAGCATCATTTCTCTCATAACCTCTCTGACCACCAGTATTGGTTCTGCCAG
>JAGKTI010008402.1:0-10057 GCA_018397915.1 Birgus latro
TGTGGCATCCCCACAGATTAAACAGGGATTAAGTTGTCTGGTTGTCAGTAGATAAATAAACTGACAAAAGTGACTTATAGGTCCACTGAGATGAAGCTCTTCCCCAGGTAACCATTTATGTTGACGAGTTCTCCCCTCGAGAGACTTGCGTGGACTTTGGCATCACGCGGATGGTTGATGTTGAGGATGTCAAACCCGGCACAGTGAAGGTTTATGACTATTACCAACCAGAGTACTTGAGCACACAGGTATGCCCATTATGTATGGTGTGTGGTATGATTCATACATGTTATATATGGCATCATTACTACAGACAGTCCTTGTTATAAGTACATTGTCATTATAAACATACCTTGTTTTTAGACATTATATTTGTCATTGTTTCATAAATTGCAGAAAAAGTGCCTAAACTTGCCTGTTGAAGTTTCAGTATTACCTGTAAAGTTCATTAGCCACTTTCCTCCAGTTTATGGTACAATTTATATAGAAATATTAATATTTTACAACAGAACTCTGACTTATGAGACCTGTCTAAAAGTGGTATGTTTCATAACTTTCCATACTACTGATACTTTAACTTAGGGGAGGTGATAAGACAGGTTTTTAGATAGCAATGGAATTGAAATCTGCAATTTCTCAGTAATTTATTGTGGCCATAACTCTCCCATGGTCAGGACAACTCCAGTTCATTGCTCGAGCTAATACCAGACATTTTTATTCAGATGAGTGTGACTGTAGCTACCCAGGAGTAAATACTGTCACCATTAGCCCTCACAATTTGGATGACTTTGACAGTCTCCTCCAGCAACAGCCAGACAGTTAAATAAACACAAGACGAGGTTCAAAACACGTGATGAACATTCAGTCTTTGCCATAAGCAGACTTATTAAATGAAACAGATATTTAACTGAGAATCAAAACAGAGAGCATATAACATGTAGCTCATCTTATAATCCCACTAAACAAAATATGTACTCAAACTGCAACCAACAAAACCAAGGCTGAAGCATGCAAGCATGTTGGAGCTTTATAAATGATACAACATGCTACAGTCTGACAGAAATGAAATAAATGTACTGTACAGTATAATGTTAACTCTTTCCATGGTCATTGTGACACCTCGCATTCTGGCACATACTACACCTTACCCTTAGATGGGAAAAAAAGAAAGGAAAGTTGGGATGATGATGACGATGATAGTTCCAAACTGACATTGATTGATGATAATGATGATGATGATGATAGTTCCAAATTGACACTAACTAATGATGACTGTCCCAAATTAATACTGATTACTATCTCCATGCACCCCAACAGAGCTATACGCTCCCTCCAGTTGACGAGTGTCTGACTGGTCCTGAGCCAGAGATAGTGATTGACGGTATTATTGTGGATCCTGTGTACGTAGATGAAGATGAAGTGGAAGGAGCAGCCAGGCCAGGAGATGGGGCGGGAGACTCAATTGATCCAGCCGCTGTAGATGAACTCCTTGATATTTTAGAGGAGATGCCTTGAAGTCGCACCATCATGGCATTACAGTATAGTTCATCCACCTTAACGTGATGAAGATTTTCCTCCTTTTGTGGCTTTTCCCCCCCCAGCTAAATGGCAGAGTAAGACAATGATGGCGCTACTATCTTATCACTTCTTAACAAGCATCACATCCTAGTTTAACACTTTGGCTGTGAAATACCAACTTCTTTACATGGCATTTCACTTACTATCAGATGGTTTTACTTCACTCAGTAGAACTTTAAGGCATCAAACTGAAGAAACTCTCACACTAGCATTCTGATTTTACTCGGTAGAATTTTTAGGCACCAAACTGATTAAAGACTCACAGTTAACATTTTGGCCATGAGCAGAGAAAATCATAGTTTATTCCAGGTCACAACAGCTGGTATTTGACTCAAGAGAAATTCAGTGCTGCCAAGGAGTTAATGACAGAATATGACAACACTGACAGCTTTCCATACCACTTCAAGACTAGCATCATATTCTAGTGTTATCTGTTCTTCTTATTCATCAGTCAGGGTGGAGAGATGACAGTTTTAGGCCATGTTGAAGATATGATTTAGGGAAAATGAGGACAATTTTGTTTGGTGAAAAGGTAAGTTTTATTTATCTTGTTATAATTTGGTTGCATTTCAGTAGAATATTTTAAAGTTTTCCTTGGTTCACTAGTTCTGTCTTATTTACTTGGTAAATGCAGTATTGACAGTTACTGAAGTTTGTGTTATTGGAATATCTAAATTTCATATAGTACAAAATAAATATCTGTTGTCTTTTGAGGTTGATTACATACTGTAGAATGATACATGTACTTTGAAGTCAGCTTTCAGGTTCATATTCCTTTTTCCAAAATAAGGATATGAACATTCATTGAGATGAAATAACACCTTGGAAGTTAGCTTATAGCTTTTCATTAATAACTGTTAAGACATCATTATATTTTTTTTAGTTGCATTTCACTCAGATGTACAACTGCATCAGTGTTTTAATCTGTCCTTTCTTTACTGTGGTTCCTGAACATGGCTTTAGTAATTACCTTGTACGTTATATTAACTAGAAACCATGGTGTACTGTATTCTGATCTTCTGTAATTCTGAGAGTCCGGAATTTCCCATCACTCACCCATTTCAAAAAATTGACAGGCATCATTTTTTGTGACATTTATGAAATTGTTAGGTCCATGTTTTCAGTCTGGTAAGAAGTAAAAAAAAATAAGAAAGTATCAGAGAAATAAATGTGTTCTGTTATTCAGTGTTATTTTAATGGCATATAATAAGTGACGGGGGCATCAGGGCCAATATTTTGCTTAGTCTAGGAGGTTCTCTGTCTTATCTTCCATACCATTTTATATCATTATCCAGTGTGTGTGTGTTCGTTCCCATTATTTCATGAATGGCTTGAGCTACCAAAGTGAAACCTTCAGAGTACGAAGGCATGGCCAAAATCTGACAGGTTCGAAAATGGGCACTTGGGGTCAAGGTCACCAAAATGGCTGCCAAAGATCAACTAGTCTTTATCGCCTGCCTTTAGCACCATAATATCTCATGAACAGCTTGAGCTATCAACATGATACCTTCAGGGTATCAAGATATGGCCAAAATCTTGAACCTGGCCAACAGCATATTCTGGCAGGCGATTAGCATTTGGCTCCTGAACGCTTTTCTTTCATTTCACCCCAATCAGAACACAGTATTACAAGCCACCCCTACTGATATTCACCCTTCAGAGGTATTCTTAAATAGAACTGATCAAGTGTACCTAGCTAGCCTGAGATTAGGACATCATCTAGCCCTCCTCAGATTTGAGGTTAGATTCAGGTTGGATAGAGTCAAAGTCAACACATGTCCTGAATGTATGACAGGCCCACACAACATAATGCACATAATGGAACAGTGCATAGCATATGCCACACCAAAATGCAGACACAGCATCAGTGGTGTAGGGAAGCTATGGAACAACCCCATGGGGATAGCAATTTATCTGCAGTTGATGGGTTTGCTTGGCTAGGCAGATGGGGGTTAAGCAATGACATTAATACTAGAAAGATATAAGCAGCATACAGTACAATGGTCATGTGTAACATGGAACAAATTTCGTAAGATGTGTCACAAAGCCTTCTTGGGTGATGAAAATATGAGCCCAGGAGGTGCAACACTGTCAACTATTTGAGCTCTCTGACACCTTTTATTTTAGTCACCTGATGTTTTTATTCTGCTTAAGACAGACTTTTCAAAGTGTAGAGGTTGGATATAGTCTAAGTGGACCCCCTTAAGTGTGAAAGGCTTTTTTAAAATCAGAGGGATAAACATGAAAATCATTAGGCTGACATGTCTACATTGTGTTATATGGAAGATATGGTAATAGTTAGTGGTGGGTGCCCATCATCTCCTCTCTGTTGAGTGACAAGCCAAACGGTTTCCTGTAACCCAAGAAACCACTGAAAGCACTGGGTGATAACCATATAGCCAGATAATGGGGTGATGTGGAGCCTACTCTGGTGCCAGTTAACAGAGTGGTGAGATGCAAATGCAGCATCCAACCAGAAACCAGACCTCCACATTCTTCCCCCCAGCAAGGCACTGTCTGCCACAAGGAAACATCAGTTCAATGCACAGGACAGTCTCTGCAGGGGCAATTACTTGCCTGCAGCTGTTGGAAAAATTTAGGAACCTCTGGTTCAAGAGTATACTTAAAAAAAAAAAAAAAAAAAAAAAAAAAAAAGGGGGGTTTTATGCCTGGTATCCCAGAAGGGCTAAGGCGTTGCCCCTGGATAGAGGACTTTTGGATTGGAGCGTGTAGCATTTTGTGACCGGATGCCCTTCCTGATGTCTACCAATGACCCTTGGGTGGATTCGATCCTCCGACCCTACGGCCAGAGCGGAGCGCTCTAACCCACTACTTCACATGTAGAGTCATACTTCATTTTGCTTCTCTTTGCTCATCAGATTAACTCTGATGTAGCTATGCAACCCACACACATTTACATTCATAACAGAGTAGCTGTAGGTTATATGAGTTGCTTTTATTAGTTGTATTTTAAAAATATAATGTGCAGGCATAATGACTGTTCAAATGAAAAATTAGGAGCTACAAAAAACATGCGTACACAGTAACCTTTACTAAGTAAAATATCACAGTCCTTTTGGTTAAAATTATGTTGCATTACATATTACATAGGAATTTCAAATACCTGGCACTTAGGAAGGGTTGGAGGGGCTGAAGGAACAACCTGTTTCAAGTTCAACTTGGTATACATAATTTTCCAAGTCTTATCAACTGGGCTATGTGCAAGGCCAAACTCTTGTTCAAACACTCCAACAAGTGAATTATCTTGATGAAGGGTCCCACATACCATTACTTTTACTAGTCCATGACTACTGGCATAAGCCTGCACTCCATTTTCAACATTAGGACTGAAAAGTAGCCTGAGCTCTGTAAAAGTGTCTCTCAGCAAACTGCAGCAGGCTGCGTGACCCTTGGCAAACCTCTCAGTGGATGTGGCTCCAATTAAATATATTTCTGCAGAACAGTTGCTGCAGAAAACCACTTCCCTTAGTGTGTCTCCTAAGATATGTGCACAAACTGGCTGCAAACGATTCACCATTGTATAGTACCAGTTACAGAAATGGCGGGTGAAGTCGTCACTCTTAATAGTTCCACCTGATGACCGATGTTGGTTTGATGCACCTTGTAAGGCCTCAGTAAGGCCTTGGAATTTTAAATCTACAAATAAACCACCTGTGCCACTGTTTGTATGTCCCATAGGATTAATCATAACATTGTTTACTTGGATGTTGATATTTGATGCACTCTCTGTCTTACTGCTAGTTTGGTACTGATCGCCTGCCTTGGTTGGATGGCTCTTCTTTCGCAGAGAATCATCTGCCAATTTTGCAGTATATTTAGCTGGAACTGGATCCTTAGAATGCTGAATTTTGTTGCCTTTTTTCTCCTGTGGGAGGAAATGAAATGTACTATCACATTCAAAAGTTTGCCAACAATCCTCTGCTAGTATTGTCCAATGTTTGTTTTAAAAGACCCTGGCCATGCATGCATGAGTAAGCCATGCACTTTCATTATTATTGATATGCCACTATTTTTTTTTCCCCTTTAACCTGTTGGAAGAACTCAAGTCAAGAGTGAGTGCAGTGGAAATGAGTTATTTGAGAGGATCATGTAAAATTACATGGAAAGAGAGAGAAGGCGACAAATGAGGGAGTGAAGTAGCTCTGTGATGCTGATGTAGATGTGACTGAAAGCATTAAGAGAAATGCATTGAGATGGTCTAGCTATGTGCAGAGAGGGAAGAATGAGACTAACTAGAAGAGAGTATGAGTGATGTGGAGGAGATCAAGTATGAGATGGAGGGATGGAGTGGTGAGAAAAAATTTATGAGAAAGGGGTGGGAGTTGGAGACTGGGCTGCCAAATGACAAAGCACACAGTGACATGGAGAAGATTTGTTTGTGGTCACTCTTTAATATGGGATTAATCCATCCATCCATCATCCAAACCTACATTTCCCCATGAGGAGCATTGGAGCCGGGGGCTAGGCAAGCTGGTCCTGACATTTGAGAGTGACCAGCCTCATTCATCCCTGAGTGGTATTATGTGAGCAATAAACCCCAACCACCCCTTGGATATAAACACCCACTAAACCACCAGGCACCAAAATCTGGTTATATGGTTACCACCCAGCATAGTAAATGATTTCCTGGTGTACAGGAAACCATTTGGCTTGTCACTCAGTATGGAGTCACCCACAGGCAGAAGGAAGAGGAAAGAATGAAGGAAAGAAAGACAGAAGAGGGAGTGTAAAGGCACCCATAGGCAAAAGGATGAAGAAAGAATGAAGGAAAGAAAGACAGAAGAGGATGGAAGGAAAGAAGGATGGAGGAAAGGAAAGGGCAGAAACCTGAAAGCAGCACAATATCGAGTGAGTGGATGGCTAATGCATCTGGCTATAGATAGACCAACAGATGCCTGTACAGTATAGTCACCAGCCCCAACTAGGGTTTTGGGTTTGAAATCAGAACTTTCATCCTAGGTTTGCTGCCATCAAAGATGAGTCCAGCCTACCTCAAGGAACAGCTTGCAGCTGTATTGCCAAATGCCTTAATCATAAAAGGGATGGCCACAAACAAATCACCATCATGTCACCCTGTCCCCTGCCATTTCATTGCCCTCCCCAAAACTTACATCCCCCTCTCTCTTATGCCTCTCCACTCTATCCCTCCATCTCATCCTTGGTCTCCCCCTCCCTTTCCCCCCCTCCACCTCACTCAAATACACTCTTCTCATTAGTTTCTCACTCTCAATCCTCTTCAAATGGCCAAACCACATCAATGTACTTCTCCTAATGCATCCACATCACACCACAATGCTCCTACACTTCCTCATTTGTCAGTCTGTCTCTCCATGTAACTCCACATGTTCCTCTCAAATAACTCATTTTCCATTGCTTTCACTCTTGACTTGTGTCCTTCCAACAATGTCCAAGCTTCACTTCCATTCATTAGAGTTGGTATCACAATACTGTCATGCAGCAACTTTTTTTTTTACATCCATGCTCACTTCCCTATTTCTTATCACTGCTTTCAATGAACCAGCAACCTTTCTTCCTTGTTGTACCCTTTCAAGCAATTCATCTTCCAAACTTCCATTCTTACTCATTGCACTACCGAAGTAGTTAAATGCACTCACATTCCTCACTATCCAGCCTCACTGTGCAGTCAGACGTTATTTCTCTTGAAGACCATAACTTTATTCTCCTTACATATACCTTTAGATTCAGTTTCTTACATACTCTCCCAGACTCATTCACCAAGCCTTGCAGTTCCTCTCTGTCTTCACTTAATACAGTATCATCTAAAAATAACAAGTTTCCAAATGCTGCCCTCTCTCATTAGGGCCACTCCAACATCCACTGCCCTACCTTGTACCTCTTTTATAACTCCATCCATATACACATTGAACAACCATGGAGACATGACACATCCCTGTTTCAATCCAACGTTCAGACAGAAAAATTAATTCAGTTCACCATCCACACGCCCTGAAGCCCAATTGCCGTCATACATACTCTTCATGGCATTCAACAGTTTCCCATTTACTCTGTATATTTTTAATATATTCTACATTCCTTGTCTGCCCACTCTGTCATATGCATTCTCCAAATCCATGAAGGCAGCATACAACCTCTTTCCTTTCTCTAGAAAGTTTTCAACTACACACCTTAAGATGAATATTTGATCTACACAACCTCTTCCCTTCCTAAAACCTCCCTCTTCCAACTAATTCATCTGTTGCTTCCCTAACACTGTTTCGTATTCTACCATATACTTTTCTTATTACACTAAGAAAACAAATGCATCTATGATTACCATACACTTCTTTTCCCTCCTTTTCCTTTGTACAGGGGAGTAATTATACCCGACCTCCAATCCTACAGGACTTGTCTTCCTCCCAGGCCAATCTGCACATCTTCCATATCCATTCTATTACTATCTCTCCCTCGTGCTTTGGCATTTTACCACAAATTACTACTACTGTACTGTACAGGTAGTAGTTTCAACCTGAACTGTGTAAATGTGGCTGAGTTCCCCACCAGGAAGTGTTACGGAGGTCCAGCTACCGGGCTTCTTACTCCACACCATTTCCATGTTGGTACAGTCAACACTCCGATGATTAGGGAACAAAGATCAGTGCAAATCGTGACAGTATTTCAAGCAATTACACTCTAAAAAGACCTCTACAGCTATAATTTAACTACAGTACTGTATGTGATTGCCTAAAAACCCTTTTAAGTGCCCCAAAACATCACCAGGCATTAGAATATACTTGCTGAAAGTGTATTCTCAGGTGATTTAATGACACAAGTTGTTACATTATCCCAAAGCACACCATAAATTAGTGCATTGTGAGATGGTTTAATAACCTGCCAATAACTAAAACCAGCAACAGTGAAACCTAGAACAGTGATGGATAACTGTACAGTACCTCTCTCAGATGATGGTAACCATACACCTCCTGCCTTCCATATTTCTTGTTCCTCCCTGAATGTTGGAGTATACTTCTTTTCATGCATTTTTGTTGTGTTGTTTCACACTGCTATTAGATAAAAATAGGTCATGTAACTGATTTCATTGTCATAAGCAAGAGGAAATGTTGACAAACTTTTGACTGTGACAGCACAACAGAAGTATACTCCTATCATCTGACTAAGCTAGGGTTACTCTTACAATATTCTGCACAACTGGTAAGTTTTCGAGCATACAACTTACCCAATATTCCTGAACAACAGAGGCATATTTGATCTTGCTGTACTGGGCATTTACAGTTACATTCTGACTGGTGAGGTATTCAAAGAGAACCTGTGATGTGATCCTGCGGTATGAGAACAGACGGCCCAAATCTGGTGTGTGAATAAGGATAACATCTATGGCCTCTGAAAGGTGTGACTTATATTAGTAATCTCAACCATAGTTTAACTTACTATGATGTATTTTTCATATTATTCAGACTACTAACAGACAATTTTATTCAAGATAAGATAATGCAAGTTGAGTCAAATAGTCTGCAGATCACAAGAATAAATTAAAGATCTCATCACTGTGAAGGAGTTAACATCAAACTGAATATCACTGTCAACATCCTAACCTGGTTTCCCAGAATTAAAGAAGTCTGGTAAGAATGTAAGCACACGGAACAGAAATAAGCAGATGGATAGATTACCGGTATTTTGGAAGCCTGGTGAATGAGGGTGATGAGAGCAGAGCTGTGCTAAACATGACTGGTTTTGGTGGTGCATGAAGAAAGAACTGGTGCCTAAGAATTTGACAATTACAGAAAAGAAGATTGCAATATTGTTGTTACTGCTGTTGTTGCTGTGTTACCAGGCTCATCTGAATGTGAACCTGGTGGACGGCTGGCTTAAGCTGTTCTACAGTCTACCATTCTCCTTTGTTGGGATAGGGATGGAGTCGAGAGATGTCTGTATAATTAGACAGTAGACCTGCCAGCTTGTATCAGTGCCACCAGGTGAAGGCATCCTCTCCAGCAATGAAGAAATTTAAAAGGGTAGGCAGAACTGTTCATTTTTTTTTTAATACAGAAAATAAACTGAGGAAAGAAAAACAAATTCCATACAGAAAAAAATCCATACACCAGACTATAGGTGAGGTACCATATATGCACTAATGGTAAAATGCAGTTGGAGAATATGGAAGGAAATATGTGTGTGTGAGAGAAATATGCCAGAAAGCTTGAATGAGTGGAGCTGTACCTGTGGAGCAGAAGGATGTGATTGTGCTTTTGTACAAAGAAAACAGGACTCAAAGTGAGCACAATTTTCGTGTGAGATAAGTCTGTTGTATGTAAAGTATGGTATATGAAGGAAAAATCATACAAAATGATAAGGAAGATATCGATGTGTCTGGTAAATCAAATATTTGCAATAAATGATAGTGAAAAATAGTTCCTCACCATTATAGCACTTTTTCCCAGTCAAAGGTGGTGTAGAGAGAGAGAGAGAGAGAGAGAGAGAG
>JAGKTI010008402.1:10123-24319 GCA_018397915.1 Birgus latro
GTTCCTCACCATTATAGCACTTTTTCCCAGTCAAAGGTGGTGTAAAAAAAAGAGAGAGAGAGAGAGAGAGAGAGAGAGAGAGAGAGAGATCAGTACAGATTACTGATGAAACTGACGACATAATCATTCACATCAAGTCCCCTGACTCCTGGTTCCATCTCGGAAACTTTTTTTTTTTTTTGTATCTCTTTACTGATCCACTTCATACACACCTACCAGTCAATCCACTATCAAGATGGAGAGAGAGAGAGAGAGAGAGAGAGAAAAAAAAAAATCCATCATGTGCTTCCCACAAACATTACAGAAGTCAGAGCCATCCAGATTCCATTCTGCATCCGGTCAAAATACACGGATAAACACAAATATCTGGCTCCGCACTAATGTTTGATCTGTCACGCCAGTATATTTCTCTCACGAGCCAGCCTATGATATCACCACCTATCTAAAGCTTGTTATCTGACGCTGCTATACAAGGTGTAATGCAGCTTTATCTACTGAAGAGTAACTCCTTTATATCATGCCCTGAATGAAAGAAAATATATAAATTGGCCACCACTTTGCATTTCATTCTCCCTCCCCTATCCACCCTCTCTCTCCTCCCTCACTCCACTCCAGCACCATCACTCACCCCCCCCCACCATCCCTTCTCTCCCTGGGCCCTCCCTCTCAGCGCTTCTTACTACAGTGTGACTTGCCATGCAGAAAGGAGCCAGTCTGAGGCATGGGGTAGCTAAAGGAGGATAGGTGATTATTTATGACCACGACTGTACATACTGTATTGTAAACTAACACACCTTTTTTGGACTGTGGAAGAATGCGACTGTTGGTGGCTGTGCGTGCTATGGACAGGAGGTCCTCTTCATTCAAGAAACCCAGCAGCTGACGAACATTTGGTGCTTGTGGCGTAGAAGCAAGACTCATGGCTGAAGGGAAAAAATTACATTAACTCCTTCAATCACCGATGGGAAAAAAAAAATAAAAAAACTTCCATCACTGCTGGAAGGAAAAAAAAAATCAAACTGCTTAAACTAAACTGCATATCTACCCTGTCAGAAATACAAATAATGGTTACAGCAATGGGAAATGCTAGCAAATGGTGATTTAAACATCACAAAATATTTATAAATACTTGAATCGCAGTTGTGGCTTCTGATAAATACTGTATTATCTGTATAGTAAGTAGAAAGGGATCAGCAACATTAAAGCCAGCTCTCACTTAACACACGATCAGAGTGCGGGAACCTCACATAGCACAAAAGGCAATTTTTGGGGCCAGAAAATGGTCAAAATGCAAAAATGGCGTATATATAGTGGGTGAAAAAAGTCTGCCCATTTTTTCGAAAACTGTACTACGCCGCAACAATAAGAATTAAATGGCCTGAGGCCACAAATTATGGTTTAAACAGCCATTGCACAAAAAAATTGGTCGTAACGTGGTGGGAAAGACATAATGCAGGGTGCGACAGTCACAATCCGGGTTACATCTGCCTTTGACGTATGGCTGTCACGTGTCTGCGTGGGGTGTCGTCACAGTCCACTGAGCATTCCTGCACCAGTTGAGCCAACACTCTCCCTATGCTCTGGCTGCACATGTGCTGTGTGTGTGTGTGTGTGGTTTTTTTGGGGGATGGGGTGAGGTGGGATGGGGGGGGGGGGGGGGACACCTGACCCAGCCCGAAAACACGATGCCTGAGGATGCCATGCAACGCATTGACGAGCTGGAGAGGGAACATCGTGAGGTAAAGGAGCAAGGAAATCTGGCTGTGGCACCAGTTATGACCAAGGCTCATGTAAATAACATCTTGGCTGGTGCACAGGCACTCATGGAAGCCATCATGGCTTATGAAGTGGATGAGGTTTGGAAGGCTGATATGGTGGACACCGTGTTGCATGCAATGCGACCACGTGAAGAGCTAAGGCAAGAGAAAATAAGACAGTGCCACCACACTTTACTCACCCAGTAGTTTCGTCCTCGACAAGTGCCAGAGCAAGAGCCAGAGGATGAGTCTGTGGGTTCCCTTGAATTTGAAGGGCTTGTGCAGGAGGCAGAAGAGTTGCAGCAGAGGATTATGGATGTACAGGATTTACCTTCTTCCTCAAATGAGGACTCCATGGAGCTGGCACAGCAAGAGGACCATGCTGGGGACCAGTAGGAGTCCTGCCCTCCCTAGGAATCCCACTCCCCCTCCCCCGAGCAAGCCCGCAACCTCTTCCATTCAAGGTGGGGAATCCTCCAGTTTTTGTATGTAATGAAGGCATTATTAGGAAGGTAAATGTCCTGGGAAAAATCCCCGAAAATTTCCCCAAAAGGTGAACCTGGGGCTTGGGTACCATGAAACCCTTTAACATGTAAACATATGGCCCTATAACGCGAATATCTCGTAAAGCGGGACCTTCCGGGGACGATATTCGCATGTTGAGAGCTCACTGTACTTGGTTCTTGGAGCTGACTGATGTGAAACTGCAGGGGAACTCCCATGCATGAAATTTATGGTTGTACTTGGTGGTAGGTGATGGCGACCATCATCCACTCACTTGATGTAGTGCTGCCTACTTCTTCCTTCATTTTTATCATTCTTTTTCTGTGGAGAGAACGGAGAATGAAAGACTGACTAAGAGGTGTATGCAGGTGAGGTGGAGGGAGGGAGAGGGAGGGGAAGGCCGAGGATGAGGTGGAGAGAGGGAGAGGGAGGGGAAGGCCGAGGATGAGGTGGAGGGATGGAGTTGAGAGGTATATGAGGGAGGGAGGAGTGACCTGGGGGGAGGGTAGGCAAACGGTGGGTGACAGAGCGACTTGGAGGCGTTTTGTCTGCGGCCACCCTTTACAGGATTAGGGCGTCAGGCTATGGATACAGATATTTCTGTGCCTCCCCTCTTCTCTTCCTATTTCTCCCACCTTTCTTGTCATGTCTTATTATTCACAACACTGAGTGGTAACCATATAACCAACCCAAACGTGTTCCCTATGTGTCAACAAGTACCTTGACGGAAGTTTAATGTCCCTCCCCATAAAATATTTAACTCAAAAGACAAATGGCCACCCCTTATGGGATTATGGTGTCTGGATATAGACAGATACAGATTTTTCTCACAATAAATTGCAGTATTACATGAGTATCATTGTGATAGCCTTAAAAAGTTGTGGTAATGTATAATTTTGATGACTGATTATAAAACCACCCGTTTTACAGGAAGAGCACGGCAAGCAGCCACCCACCATGTAGGACTTTTACGTTGATTTGGCTCCAGTGTCAATCTGTCACTCATCATTCGTCCCTACTAAACTAATCTAATATGACCTAACCTAACCTAACACAACTTAACCTAACCTAAACTAATTCAACCAAACCTAATAATTTAACTTAACCAACCTGAACGATTTGGGGACGAATGAGTTTCTGGTCTGAATCGACCCACTGCCCTCTGTATGACACCACCACCATGACAACAACTGTAAGTTGGTGCTCTTGTGTGAAATATTATAATTGCAGAATCTGAGTGCCATGAATGAATTAATTATAATATAATCATTAGTAACAATTTATTTCTGCAAAATCTGGGTGTCAAAATAATTTACAATTATGAAAGATTATCACTGTCGTAAAATTTTCATCATTTGTTAATGAGAGTTCTCCTGCAGCTTGACCCTGACTGAACTGGACTGTTATGGCACGAGGCCTGTAGGAACCCTTCCCGTGTCTCACCTTCTTTAGAGGTGGCGTAGTTGTCCAGATCTTCAGAGGAAGACACACATGTGGCAAAGGGCTATGTCATTGCTAAAGATACAGGCCCATTCACTAAGAAGTCTGATTCCTAGGGCAACAAGACAATCCCCTCATGTTGGTGTGTATAGAGAAAAAATGTCAGCAATACAAAGTGAGTTATGATTTCCTCTTTGCCTCTGCACCTGGGGCTAGTCTTAGTATTAAATACAGTAAGACCTCACTATAACGGATTAATTGGGGCCCAAGCCAGTCCGAAAAATGCGAAATTCCGATAAAAGCGACATCCAGACTTACCCCTACTAATCCGGACTTTTTCCGATATATCAGACATTAGTCTGGATTGCATCAGTGGTTTTCACCACCATTGCAGTATTGTACTGTGTTATACCTTCACTACATTGATCAAATGGTATAATAATACTGTACTGTGCACTGAAAAACACGTCTTTTACTTGTCTTATTGTGGTGAACATAGCTGAAGTGGTCAGGCAGTCCGGACTGCTTTCTGGCTTTATCGGACTTTTTCCGATAAATAGGAGTTTAGTCCGGTAGCTCCTCGAGTCTGATAAAAGCGAATTCCGGTCTATTGAAGTCCGTTATATCGAGCTTTTACTGTACCTTATATTATACTGAGTCAACACTGATGACATTTTTTACTTCTTGTGGGTATAAAGGGCCTTGGTCACAAGATGATCGAATGCCCTTCCTCAGTCAATGGTGGTGACGCTAGATCACTGGCGAAGTTGCTGCAAATCACACGCGCGGCAACCCCTGCAACTGCTCTGTTGGCGAAAAGCAAACAGGATCTCCAACGGTGTTGCCAAATGTGACACGTAAATAGGCTAGATTGAGGTCTGAAATTTTCGGCTCCTCCCCTGTATTAGGATTATGGCAATGATACTAATAATAGATAATGATAATAATATCATTATTATCATTCTGATGATAATAGTAATTATGGTACCTGAAACTACTTCTGCTGCTGCTGCTTCTACTAAATAGTAGATAATAATAATAATAATAATAAATAATAATAATAATAAAATCAGGATAATTAATTACCAAAGGAGCGGCGATTCCACCTAACAAACTCATAGGTAAATGATTTTGGTACATATGCAACACTGATAGTTAACTGTTCCACTGTGAGTGCAAGATATGATTGGAAAAAGACAAAATATACCTATTCTCGGGTGTTTAAGGAAGCAGCCAGACAATACGACGGCCTCTCCGACTGGCTGCATTCAGTCGACTTTGGCCACGTTGTTTACAAGCCATCGCCCCGACTGCCGACTGAACGCATTAGTGTATTCTGTGTCAAATCAAAGGGATACTTGAACCTCACTTGCGTCTGACAGCCAGCTTTCAAATTTAAAAATGCATGTTAGGAAAGTTAAATATGGCCGGCTACTAACAGACATTGGCAGAATTTACTCATTCTAAGTCCTCATTTTTAGCTTTCGGAGGTAAGTTTATAAAAATTTAAAAATCCCAAGTAGCTGTGATAACCCAGGAATAACAAGTAACCTGTGAAAGACTCATTTCAGCAGGAAATATGAAAAGGCCGTGTCCATTTGGTAAATTAATATATTAAATTAAGTAATTAATGCTTGGTAGTGAAATGGCAGGGGACAGAGTGACATGGAGGCAATTTGTTTGTGGCCACCCCGTGCGGGATTAAGGCGTCTGGCAATAGATAGATAGATAGAAGTAATTATTACTGAACTGATATATTTATTGTTGTAAAACATACAGAATGCTAATACAACAAAAGAAGGTGGTGGGTCTTGCCAAATACAGTTACTGATTGGACATTCGTGGGTGTGGCCCCACTGTGGTTTTTGGATGTAACCACATATCCTTGGATAAAAATAAATTACATTCTTATAAAATACTGAGGCATTCGTATGATTTATTACACACAGGAGTAAGGGGTAGTATTAGAGTAGTGAAGGAATTCAGTGAACATAACAGTACCAGCCCTGGCCGAAGGTGATGACATAGCATAGCATCGCATTAACAGGAGGTCGGTGCATGATGGCCACGACACCTCCATCACCACTGCACCTACTACACTCTCCACCCACTACACTCTCTCTTTGTTTCAGATCTTCACTTCTTTTTGTTGTACATATATTTTATACATATTCTTCACTGGTACACAGTAGCGTTTTTCTTTTTTTTTTTTTACACAGGCTTGAAGCGGTACATTTGTCAGCAACTATGGCTAGGTAGCCTAACACATAAAGCACACACACTCAAAGATTACACCTCTCTTTCTCCATTTCATATCATCACAACTGTTAAGTTGATCATACAGTCTGTACAAGACCCTCATTTATAGATAATAGTATTTTTCCCTTACACTGGCTTGGAAACACATTATTTTTACATACCACTTATGAGAATGTGTAAAAGTCAAGTCGACTATTAACCTATATTCCACAAACTAATGACTATGTCTATGTCCATTGGTTACATACCCTAAGTTGAATGAAAAAATTATGGTGTCCTCTAGATCCTTGTCAACTTCCCCAGCTAGTGATTCAGACAAACTGTGAGGCCGAACGACACGGCAGACGTGTACAATACAGAGCAATTGCCGTGTAGTCAAATTTCCACAGGGCTTTAATTTTCGTTAATTACAGTACCAAGAACTATGATTTGTAAAAAGAAACGACAATGACACATTCTGCACAGTTATTGTAAACATTGCAATCCTTGTGCAATCCTAGCAGAACCGAAAATGAGATAAAAATGTGGATTACCAATATCAGTCTGAGAAATATCACAAAACAAACAAAAAAGCAAGTCCACTCCTCTCCAGCCTAGAAAGAAGTAAATTTATGTTTAAATTACCAATGATTATGGCTTCTAAGAACTTGTAACAACACTTCCACCCTCCGCCAGAGAGGCCTGTTTCTGAATACTAAAAACCACCCGATGAACACTCTCATCGTGAATATGTCGTGTTGCTAAGCTTTCTTGATTGCATCCCTTCAGCGTTATCTTGCTGATAACAGTTTTATCATTTATTTTAATAACTAGGAATTTTATCTCCTAAAGCACCCATTTCCTTGATCATTTCTGGTTTATAATTTTTCATATTGTAAATCACAGTGTATCAAGGCCACATTTCTTTGCTACGTCAGTCGGTATGTCAGCTTTTGTCCGTATTTTCACAAAAATTCTCAGTAGCAGTCTATCTGAGTTTTGTTTCACATAGAGCTTTTATTACTGTGTTGATTATAATTACGATTTGTTGCGGGGACCCCGGTTAGCCTTGTATTTCGGACGTTACTTTTTATCTTCTCATTGTTATGCAGAGTGAAATGCAGAATATAAGTAAAATACAGAACAGTGAAGCTCCCCCTCAACCTCACCTGGGCCAGACACAGACCCCAGGAGGAGATACCCAGGGAACGGAAGTGAGCGGCGCGCGCTCTGCTCAAAACGGGCGTACTCGTACGTCTCCCGCGTGCCCCTCCCGCGTTCAGGTAAGCCACCATGCAGGTAGCAGTAACAGTGCATTACACCTCCGGCGTACCAGCCATCGCCAGGTTCAGGGTGAGGCTACTCCTACAGCCCCAGACAGTATTCCAGAGTCGGTCACTAGCCTCCCACGTGCTGCTTCCCTCCCTCACCCATACCGGGTGACGGACACTTTGCCGCATACGGGGAGGAGACGACCACCTCGCCGCCCTTGCTATAACTCCATAAAAGGAGGAAGAGTGACGGTCACCATCCCGCATGTAATCACACCAGGTGATGGCCACCTAGCAGCACACGGGGAGGAGACGGCCAACTGCCGCCCTTGCTGTAACTCCATAAAAGGAGGTAGAGTGATGGCCACCTTGCCGCACTGCACTCTCTCACACCGGGTGACTGGCACCTAGCCGCACACAGGGAGGACACGGCCAACAGCCACCCTCGCTCTTACTCCATAAAAGGAGGGATAGTGACGGCCACCTCACTGGACTTGCACACACTGGGTGATGGCCACCTAGCCGCACATGGGGAGGAGTCGACCACTATCCGCTCTTGCTCTAACTTCATAAAAGGAAGGAAGGTGACGGCCACCTTGCCGCACCTAGGAGACGGCCACCCTGTCGCTCTATTAAAAGAAGGGGCACAGGAAAGTGCCCTCACTCTCTCTCCCCACAGAGATGTCCTCACCCTTGACCAGCAGCTGGAGGAGGCCTGGCAAGGACCCTTGGTATCGGGAGTCCTAGCCCTCTCCCTCCACCCCCAGCTACCCCAGCCCCTGTCGGACTCTGTCACACCGAGCTGTCGCAGCCCAGACCGGATGGAGGCCCAACGCCAAGACCGCAGCCCAGGGACCAGCTGAGATGTCCCTAGGACCCCGGGCCGAGACCTCTCCAGCCCCAAGCGACGCCCCCGGAGTAAGCACAGGCAAACACGCCTCCTGGCCCTGTTCGGGCCCAGCCCCTAAGCCTGGCCCCCCCCCCTCTCCCCTCCCCATACTCCTGTGGAAGGGCCCACCCTCTCCTGCACGGCCCTCTGATAACGCCCGGACGAGACTCTACGGGTCGGCCTCCAGTCAGCCACCGGAAGTCCTGACAACTCGGAGCATCCTAACATAGGCCACCAACTAGCCCCAGCCCTCGCCTGCCCCCAAGTCCCCTGGTTCTGTCTATCTCTGTGTGTTATAGCTATTTTCCTGTAAAGTGTGTATTCATGTTGTGTCAGATTTGTAATTTGTTGGTAATACAGTAGGCGCGGAAAGTATTGACGCTAAAGGGCCAACGTCATTCTTTTTCGCGTTAAGTGAAGTAGGGTCAATACTACCCTCCCCTGTGATGCGAAATGAGCTGACGCTCTTTCAACGGGAGCTGGCAACCCTGCTTGATAGGTTTGGCACCACAGGAGCAGGCTCAGTAATGTTTGGGCAGCCACAGGAGGAGGATTGTCTCTGTGTGTGATGCACCACGAGGGCATGTTTTGACTCAATTAACACAGTTATTTGGTTACCTACCACATTCTCATCATGCCTAAAGTAACCACAAGCAAGGACAAACGTGTGGAAGTGATTACTTTTTACAAAGCTGGCCACAAACTCCCATTTATTGCGAATCAAACAGGTGTTAGACTGAGGACAGTGCAGAGACTGGTGAAGCGGTTCAAGGACAGTGGGGAGGCCATTCCTCCCACTCCACTTCCCAAGCCTGGGAGACCTCATAAGACAACCTTCAGGACCCGTCAGCTGATCTCAAGGCAAGTTAGCAAGGATCCAAGGCTAACAGCACGGGATTTAAAAGAAAAGAACCCACAGTTGCTGGCAGATGTGTCTGTCAGAAGTGTGCAGCAGCTGTTGCATGACGATCTGGGCTACAGGAGTTTTTGTGCTCGTAAAAAACCACTGCTAACTGCACTTCAGAAGAAAAAGAGAGTAAATTTTTGTAAGAAATATCTTGCCTGGAGTGAGGAGCAATGGAAAACTGTGCTTTGGAGTGATGAGTCAACATTTACTGTCACTGGTACCCCTTCATCACGAGTGTACCGCAAACCAGGCAGTGACCCCCTGGATCCTAAGTACACTTCCAAGTTTGTTAAATACCCAGCCTCACTCATGGCTTGGGGCTGCTTTACATATTATGGTGTTGGTGAGTTGGTAATTCTACCTGCAAATGAAAAAGTGAACCAGAACAATTATTTGGAGCTCTTATGTGATGTTTTAAGTGACTCTTTTGATAAAACCAAGGCAAGAGTATTTATGCAAGATTCTGCCCCTGCACATGTTGCAAAGTCAGTGAAACAGTGGCTGACAGACTGTGAAGTTCCCTTTATTTGAGATTGGCCTGGAAACAGCCCAGATATCAGTCCCATTGAGAATTTATGGGCGCACATGAAGTGGCAGCTGCATAGTATGGACACATCATCTTTGCCTAAACTTGAGGCTGCGGTCAAGCAGCTATGGAGCAGTTTTATTCCGTCTGTTCTGCAAAACTACGCCATCAGTCTCCCCAGACGCCTTAAGAAGATAATAAAGGTGAAGGGGAATGCCAGTAAATACTAAATTCAATGGTGAGTGTTAATTTATTTGTTTCTCCTTGCTAACCACAAGAATGTTTTCTTTTTTTAAGATGGCGTCAACACTTTCCGTGCCTGCTGTATATGTGTAAGGTTGTTGCCCTGCCTTTTTATGCCCTGTTCCCTCGGATTGCCTTAATAGAGCCCAACCTGGTCTAGAAAGAGAACCCCATTCCAGGGTCCGTGTATAAGAGACGAGAAGTCGCACCCTAAAACTCACAACATAACACAGAGAGTTGTAGTATCATCTGTATATAGTTAGTCAGTTTCTGTTATCATTAGCTCAGATAGTTCATTACCGACTGTATAAGCATTTTCCTGTCTGTGCTATCAAAATCTGTCAAAATATATCAAAATCTATCCATAGCCAGAAGCCTCCCGTCAGTAAACGGTGGCCCTGTCCCATACCATTTCGCAGCCCTTCCCCAGTGTACACCGCCCTCTCATAAACCTCCACTCCATCTCATCTCTCGGTCTCCCCCTCCCCCCTTCCACCTCACTCATATACTCTCCAAGTTGTCTCTCACTCTCTGCATAGCCAAACCACCTCGATGTTTCTCTTAACGCATTTTGTCACATCCATACCGCAACGTTCCTTCACTTCCTCTTGTGTCAGTGTGTCTCACCATGAACTTCACATGCTCCTCACAAATAACTCATTTCCGCTGCCTTCATTCAACTTGTGTCCTTCCAACAAGGTCCAAACTTCTCTTCCATTCATAGAGTGGGGATCACAATACAATCATGCAGCGACTTTTCAAATTCCATGCTCATTTCCCAATTTTTCCATCGATGCTTTCAATGAACCAGCAGCCTTTCTTCCCTGTTATTAAAAGCTTTGGTAAAATCAATTGCAGTTATGACTAGTGGCCTATTTTTGTTTTCACTCTCCTATATACACAACATTGTCCTCCATTCTTTTTCCCCGTGTAAAGCCTGGGTGTAGCTCATTATTTCTCCATGTGCCCGTAGTGTTTTACGTTTTCTAATTTGTAACTTGCATTAGCTAATACAGTAGTTCAGAATTCATTAATATTTGTTCTATTGCTTTTTTGGTATTAGTACGGTCATACCCACAAAATGCTACTCAGTGAAATGGAGACGCCTTAAATGCCTTAATGGAGTAGCCTAGCTGTCGCCCCCTATGGTTCTGTTTACATGGGGCAGACTGGTATTAGATGAGCTATAGAATCTACCTCCTGTATATCTATCTGTCTAGGCAGATAGATAGTTATAAATTTCATGGTAACTCCTGGAGTGCACGAGGTGCAGCCTAAACCGAAGAAAATGGGTTGAGGTTACTATCTATCTGTCTATAGCCAGATACCACTATCCCATAACAGGTGGCTGTTTGTCTAACCCTTGTCTAACCTTCCGCCAACCCACTGGTAATAATTTAACTATGATGCATTTCATACACTACTTAATGCATTTTCATATTCATATTTTTGTACTTTTCTAGCCCTAAGAAGCAAAGAATAACCATAGTAGGTTTCACGTTTACTTACCTTCCTGAATTGATTTTGAACTGCACATTACAGAGTTAATAAGAGAAGAGTTTAAACAATGGAGTCTTGGTTGAGAAAATAAGTGTGTATTGTACTTGTAATCAGTGGTCATGTTCTGTGTGACTGGAGAGTAGAAAGGCGTGGTTCTTTTTGAAATTGTGTTTGTACTGGGCTTAGACAGGCTCTTGTGCTACAATCTGTTACTAAATTGGCATACAGAAAGTTTACCTCAATTTAACCATATATTTTGGCACTTACAGCTTTTTCTGGTAGCTAGCTGATTTAGTCACCACTTCTGTATCACTTCTTACTTTATGCAATTTTCTGACTGTGTCTTCTTGACCTATATACAGGTGTTAGAGTAAACTGTATTATCTTTCTAGGTAAGAGAGGATTGGGTGTTTTTTATATGGCCATCCTTGTTGAATGCTAGGCTCTGGATAAACATACAGTATATAGCTAATTCTTTCAGTCTTTTATTGCACTATTACGAGCAAAGGCACTCTGGGCTAGGCTACTCACTGAAGACATTTCAAGAATGCTCACTTGCATGCTACTATATTCAGAGAGTGAAGAGATCAGGCAACAAAATACGGTAGTGCACGCAGTCAGTACGATTATTATACAACAGAATGGGGTCACTTTCACAACTTGCAATTCTAAGCTGTGGTGGCATGAAATACAGTGAGTCTAGTTAAGAAGAAATGAGTCTCCTTGGTCACGGTCATTAGTCAAATCAACCCTCCAATCTCAATCAACCCTCCAGTCTCACCACACAAGCCATCAAATGAGCTACAAAGGGTTTGAGATCACTGTTAGGCCTACAAAAAATGCACAGCAGGTAACTTTTTATTACTTGTCTTACCACTACAGGTATTGCCAAAAGTTATAAGAATATATGTATATACACAGACTATATATATATATCTGAACATGAACAATATACAATGAACATATAACATTCTCAACAGGTTCAACTGATGCCACTCTAAGGCACACTTCGGACTCTTATAAAACATAGAAAATAATACAAAAATAAATCTGTCCATGAGCATATGACAGGAAGGTACAGTGAAGACATATTTTTGCATTTTGGAGTTAGGTACTGGGTGGATATGGATTAAGTCTGAGGACGTAATTTTCGGACAACATTACTGTACTCAGCTAGGTGAGACGTTTCAAACTGCAGGGGTAAAGTATAGCCTTCATTTACTCCTGCAGTACATTAGGCCTCCCTTGAGCTGAACAAATTAACCATATGTAGTAAGTATGAAATAAAACATGTCATCACAGTAAAAGTGTTATCTAGGAAGTAAAGTCAACTAAGGAAGGCAACAGTGCATTTCACACTGAGGAACACTGGGACTCGCATCACTGTCTTGGAAAGTGAGTGAGAAAGAGACTGATTTTCTGCATTTCATATAAGAAAGGAACACAGAAAAGATACAATTAAATCACTTCATACAAGAAAGAAACAAAAAATATACAACTAAATCACCACATAGATGAAAGGAACACGGAAGAGATACAACACAAAATGCAGTAGTGTGGAAGAACATACTCTGACAAAAGATGTGGCAACACTTCTCTATCTATCTATCTATTGCCAGACACCATAATCCCGTAAGGGGTGGCCATTTGACTTTGGGTTATTTATTTTACGGGGAGGGGCATTAACCCTCCACCAACCCACTTTTTGACACGTAGGGAGCACGTATGGTTTGGTTATATGGTTACCACCCAGCGTTGTAAATGGTTTCTTGGCTTACAGGAAACCATTTGGCTTGTCACTCAATGTAATGCCACCTGTAAAGGAAAGAAAAGCAGTAAGAAGTGACAGGAAATATAGGAGAAATAGGAAGAAAGGAGGGCAGGCACTTAATTTCACTAAACAGAGGTACATGGGAGAGAAATGAAGGAATGTCAGGGAGTCTACAAGCATAAAAGGATGTTGAGAAAAGAATAGAATTAGTGAATATGGACAAAAATTAAAAGAAAAAACAGTGAATGTCATGTCACTCAATGGCACTGACTGACTACATTCTAAAACCAAATTATGCATTCTTTACATTCACCTGAACTCATTTGCTCCTATGATTATTTCCTCTGTTTTAGTTTAGATGCTAACCAGCGAAAAACCTTCACTTCTGTTTGTTTCCACAGTCATATTTGTTAGTAAATCTGGTAAGCACACAAAACAATAACATTATATATAATACTAAGTAAATGTGGAATTAACTGTCTGATGTAGTTACTGATACTACAGCTACCAGGATATCTATAATGATAACAGTATCTACATGTGATGGTCCAGGATAGCTATAATGATAACACTATCTACATGCCATGGTCCAGGATAGCTATAATGATAACAGTAGCTAATGTGATGGTCCAGAATATCCATAATCAGTGTTGCTAGCATAGTCCCCCACCCACCCTCCCTTTTTTCCCCCCCCTTAAATTTTGCATCAACTTGCCAGAAAATACTGCACCTAGTCTCAATACAAGGAATCTTTTAGAGGAAACATGGCATCATTTTGGGATTATATAATACCAGATCCCCACACTGAATCATATTTGTGAGGATGATAAACATTAAATTATCTGTCACATATGAACTGTCAATCATATCTGTCCATTGAACATTTAACTGCTATGTTGAGAAAAGATGAAGCAGCAGAAGTAGTCATGAATATACATACAAATACAGTACATCCAGGAGTAGATTCTCAACAACAAGTAAGACACAAGCGAGTTGTGAAGAAATAAATAAAGGATTCAAATAATGATGAGAGTAGGAAGATCCATAACCAATATCATGTTTGACAAGTGTGGATATGGGTCCCATCTGTAGATTTCACTGTTTGATATAGCCTGTTGTATTGTTTACATATATATAAATATATAAATAT